>PVKM010001985.1:0-69874 GCA_004027735.1 Carollia perspicillata | reverse complement strand
GTATATAAATTCTTTGTGCTTTTCAGAGGCTACCAATGTTGAATGAGTTTCAAAGGATCAGGGTTTGGGGGACTAGGGGTTTGCTTATTCAGCATTGTTCTTTGGTGTACTTGGAGTAGGCTACGTAGCCTAATCTCCCATTTGTTAACCAAACTTTTTGCTGAATACTAACAAGACATTGTTATGAGAACAATGACTAAGTTTTGAATTGAATAAAATTTGATATCTAGTTTAACATCTAATCTGGAAAGTAGCAAATAAGTAATTTGATATCTAGTTTAACATCTAACCTGGAAAGTGGCAAATAAGTAGGTCGGCAAAGTTTGGGTGGATAACAGTAGCCATTGTTCAAATATTCTAGGAGGAGAATAGACTAGTAACCAAACTACGTGAGCTACTTTAGATGGTGAGAGTAGGTCATTGTTGGTGTTTCTAGTGGGGTTAGAAGCAGATTTAACTTTATCAGCTATTCTTTTCCAGGCTCATTTAGGAGATAATTCTTTGTTACTTGGTACCTTATTCATTCAGACTAGAATATCACTCAGGATTCTTTTGGTTGTAGATGTCAGAATAGTTTTAATTAATAGTTTTAAATGGAATTTGTTTAAAAATTTTTTTAATTTATTAATTTTTTTAGAGAGAGAGAAAGGAAGAGAGATTGGCTGTTCCATTTATTTCTGCGTTCATTGGTTGATTCTTTACTGGGGATGGAACCCATAACCTTGGCATTTAGGGATGACGCTGTAACCAGCTGAGCTAGGGCAACATGGAATTTGTTGACTCATAGCTAAAGAGGCTGAGGTTAAGCCAGGCTGGCTTCAGGGGCACAAAGGATGTCGTAAAGACTGGTCTTGTGTTCTCATCCTCTTAGCCATGCTTTCCGTGGTTGGCTTTGTTCTCAAAGGAGCTTTCTCCATGCGGAGGTAAAGATTCCAATGGAGCTCACATCTTCCTTCATTGCTAGGGACCCTGGAGACAGAAACATGCTTTCTGCCTGCATTCCTAACAAAATTACCAGGAAACACCCTTCTTGTCTTGGTTTAGGTCATATAAACTTTTCTCTGAATCAGTAACTGGGGCCAGGACGTGCAGCCCATTGGTCACGTTGGAGCTTACCCTGCGTCAGTAGATGTGTGGTCATGTGATCCACTGTTGATCACACAGAGAGTTCTAGAAAAGAAAACTTGCACCCAGGACAAAAGTGGTAGATGTCTACTATCGATATATACAGGGGTGGGTTTACAGTTGTTTGTATGGAAAATAATACAATAATTAATAAACAATAATACAAGAATAAACTGTTACACAACTCACAACTGTAAACCTACTGTTGCCGACCCCTGTATTATCGTTGTACGTCATACAAGTTATATCAATAGCAAATGTTCTTTGAGATGTTTTCTTGACTAGCCCAACCTTTATTTCTCAGTGTTTGCCTTGCCTCCTCACACTAATACTTGTATAATTCAAATACTGAAATGTTAGTATGATTTAATGTTAGTATTAAATGTTAGTATGATTTTCTGTTAGACTAGAAAAAATCAACTTGATTCATGTTACCTTGGGGAACTTACTTGAAACTGCTTTAATGCTTGACATAGTAAAGTTATTTCCCTAAGTTTATTTTACCTTTTATGTAGTTTTTAATGCCAGATAATAACAGGGAGATACTTGCCAGCACTTCTGTGATATTGTCCTACTACAGCTAATGGACAAATTTCCATTGTTTTCGTGTTTTAGTCTGTTATTAGGATGGTGAAAACGGTGTTTTGGCAAATTTTTCACTTGGGGTATTAAAACTGACTTGTTTTTATTTGAGGCCCTGCTTTTTTATCTGTAAAATATTTAAAAATAACCCGAAAATGCAGTTTAGGGGAGAATTTCGGAGTGGCCCTGGCCCTGAGGTATGTACTTGGAGCCCCATGGTACTGCACGCATGTAACTCCCCGAAGCTGGCAGATACCAGACAGGTGATCTCTCACTGGATGGTTTTTTGAAAGCTCCAAGAATTTGTAGAAGAGTGGCAGAAACTCTGGCCTTCCTCTTAGATTAGTTGCTAGTCTGATGCCTCAAAGAACAGGGACTAGAATTTCTGGCAGGACTCGAGGCTTTTAGAAACATGCTTTCACCTTATTTGGGTTTGGTGATCGCTTGGCTGAGGTATCTCATGAGAAGCATAAAACTTTAATAGGCCATAGTTTAGTTTGCCACTCACAGTATGAAATAGGTTTGCATTATTTTTTTAATACCAACCTCATGTTTTTGAGTTTCTCTATTTTAATAGTTTGTAAGCATATACATGTTCACCTTGTCAATGACCTTAGAATCAATGTTAGACCCTTTTATCCTTGATCTCATTTCATTCCCATTCTAAACTTCGTAATCTGCCCAGAACTCAATCTGTACCTCGAACACTGCTGACACAGGCACTCAGCGCGCAGTAAGTGTTCACTGAATTTAAGCTCTTTGTCCATTTTATGAAATTGGAGATAACTTTTGATAACTCAAAAGAGCTCAAATGCAATACATGTAATATTTATACACTTACATATTTAAAATATTTTTTGCCTTCCAGGATATTTGTAACAGTGTAAGTCAGGTACTAGTGACTCCTGGGGAATTCTGCTATTTATTTCTACCAAAATATTCTAGTCCTAGGTGGTGAGGTTTTCAGCCTTTTTTGAAATCTGAATCATTATAATGAATTAATCATCATAGCACTGCCTTTCTGTGTTGTGCTTCACCATTTTTTATAGAGTGCTCTTAATTATAGTGGGTCTCATCTCTCTCATGTATTTGACTCTTAGGCAGCATGTACTTCATGGTGTAGTTGACACCTCTGAATTGCCTTTTATAGACCAAATTAGAATTTATGATTATCTGCCAATGAGCAGACATATCAAACTTACAGGATTGTAGTGCTGCCTATCAACCAGCTGCTTGGTTTTAGCAACACTATCTTTCTTTAACAGTTTGTGTACAATTATGTGAGGGCCCCCCACCCTGTCATAAAAACAAGTATCAAACAAAATTGAAAATGCAAATACCATGTAAAAATGAGAAACATAGTTTTCAATCTCAATATCTTTGTATTAGATAGCCCAAAATGAGTAAATTTTGTTGCGTAGTTGGACATGTGATTGTCTCAAGCTTTGTGATCAATAATGTAGGAAAATAATTAAACAGATATATGTAGAAAATGCTAAACTGCATTGAAGGTTATTTTTAAAACCAGTGTATAAGAAGGAATTTTATGATTTTTCACTTGGTGAGAACTAGACACTCCTTTTAACTTGTTTGTTCTACCTTCCTACGTTCTGGCTTGGGATATTCTTTTATAGAAACACATTATGGATTAAAGTTGAGATGAATTTCATTTCTTTGACAAACCTTGGGATAATTTTCTTTTACAATCAAGGAAACTGGCTCAAAACACAAGCCTGTGGATTCTTATGCCAAGTTGTTACCTACATGTTTAAAGTCGTTTTTTTTCTTTTCGGGGGGGAGGTCATTATTTGGAAGAGAGAAGAAACTTCTAATTGGGGTGGCTCTATTTTGTGAATGTGTTTTATTTGAAAATCAGTGTGTGTATATTGAAAATGCATATTACTAAGTGAAAAAACCCAGTCTGGGAAGGCTGTGTACTGAATGAGTCCAATTATTTAATGTTCTGAAAAAGGCAGAACTATGGAGACAATAAAAAGCTCATCAGTTGCCAGGGATGGTGTGGACAGGAGAGATGAATAGGTAGAGCACAGAGGGTTTTTAGGGCTGTGAAAAAGCTCTGTCTGTGCGTTTGTCAAACCCCATGGAATGTGCAACACCAAGAGTGAACCCTAAGGTAAACTAGGCACATTGGGTGAGTGTGATGTGCTGTGTAGGTTTGTTCTTGGCACAAATAACAAAAAATATTGATATTGGGGAGGCTATGCATGTGTGTATGTGTTGGGGCAAGGTGTGCATGGGGATCTCTCTACCTCCCTCGCAATTTTGTTGCAAACCTAAAAACTGCTCTGAAATTATATATATTTAAAAATACTTATGGTGACTGTAAACGATGAGCAACGCCTCAGAACTATTTCTGTCATTATTATGTAGGAGGTGGAGTCGGCGGGGGGGGGGGTTATTGCATTGAAAAACAGTTGACGCAGGACTTCATCCTGGGTAAAAAGTGACCCGCACAGTGGCCAGCCTGGATTCCAGTGGTCACCTTCAGGTCTGCTTTAGTTGTGGTAAAGATGGCTGTCACAGTAATTCCCCACAGCGTCACTCTAGGCACTGAGTCCAGTTAGATAGATTTCTTTCACAGAGAGATTTTCCTAGAAGCAGGTTTTGTTTTTCAGATAGAGAAGTTGAAAGAAATTGGAACTCTTCCTTCACGACTGAAGTTTGGTTTTGCTCAGTTTGGTTACTCCAGTTATTTTCAAACCTATTCTTACCTTTGGCTGCTTTCCACTGAAAATGCATTAGTGGCCTCTTTCTCTCTAAACAAGGCTTTCCCAGGATTCCCTTTCAGATTACTTCATTATACTTTTCTTAAGCTTCCAAATAATTTGTAGGAATTATTTTTCCTTGGGGCATACTGAGAATTCTTAATGCTAATTAATTGACCTTATACTACTAGTATCTAGCATTTATAAACTTGAAAACCAAAAAGTATAGGGACTTACAGATGGTAAAGGAAGAAAAAGTAACAGTAACATCAAAATTCAGATATATAAGTTGTTAAGATTTGAAAACATCTATGAATTTCAGGATTGGGGCATGGAAGTTCATTTGGTAAATTCCACATAACCTCTCTCTCCCAGTTTGGTTTCTGCTTTTTTGTTTTCATATGTTTACTTTGTTGTCTATTGACTGTAGAAACAAAACTGTCTGGATGGATAGGAGTTATGGCTTGCTTTTTAAAGCTTTTTTTAAAAATTGAGATATAGTCCACATATAAAATTCACCCTTTCCTTTTTTAAAGTATACAATTAACTAGCTTTTAGTATATTCAGAGGTACACAGCCATAACCAGAGCATTTTCATTACTCCCAAAAGAAACCTCTTACTCATTAATAGTCACTCTCCATCCCCCCTCCCCCATCGCCTGGCAACCACTAATCTACTTCTGTTCGTAGATTTGCCTGTTCTGGACATTTTGTATGTAGAATCACCTAATATGTGACCTTTTGTGTATGGCTTACTTAATATAATGTTTTCAAGGTTTATCCATATTGTAGCATGTATCAGTGCTTTGTTGGTGTTTTTTTGTGGTTTAGTAATAGTCCATTGTATGGATATGCCACATTTTGTTATTCATTGATCACTTGGATTGTTTTCACTTTGGGGCTATTTTGAGTAATGTGTCATATATACATTTGTGTATGGGCACATTTTTCCAGTTATCTTGGGTATACACCTAGGAGTGGAATTCCTGGCTCATATGGTCACTCTTTTTTTCTTTCTGAGGAACTGTGAAAAAGTTTCTGTAGCAGCTGCATCATTTTACAATCCATGAGCAATATATGAAGGTTCCTAAATTCTCCACATCCTTGCCAGCACTTGCTGTTGTCATCTTTCTTTTTCATTATAGCTGTCCAGTGGGTCTGAAGTAGTTTCTCATTGTAGTTCTGATTTGCATTTACTCGCTGACTAATGATGTGGAGCATCTTTCCCTGTGCTTATTGGTTATTTGTACAACTTTGGAAAAAGTGTCTATTCAAATTTTTTGCTTTTTTTTTTGTTGTTGTTATTTGTGTTGTTATTTTTGAGTTGAAGGATTATTCATGTATCCTGGATACTAGGCCCTTATTTTGCAAATATTTCCTCCCATTCTCTGGGTTGTCTTTTCACTTTATTGGTAGTGTCTGAAACTCAGAAATTTTTACTTTTTATGAAGTCCAATTTAATTATTTTTTCTTAGGTTGCTTGTGCTTTTAGTGTCATATCCGTGTCATCCAAGGTCAAGAGTACACCCAATTCCTTCTAAGAATTTTATTCCAGCTTTTGCATTTAAGTCTTTATTCCACTTTATGGTGTGATTCTTTGCCTGTGGATTTCTAGTTATCCCACCACCATCTGTTGAATATGGCTGTCTTTTGAACGGTTCTTTCCTTGCTTTATTTACCATCAACCAGTGCCTGCAAATGTGCAAGGCATCTATGATAAGACTGGAGTATACAGTTAACAGTAAGAACCTTGTCTTCCCTTCAGGATTTATATTTAGTTGAGACTAATGGTAGCGTACACACACACACACACACGAAGTTGTTTGAAGGTATGATTCAGTGCCAGAGCAGTGGTGGAGAGAACAGAATTCATTAGAAATTCAGAAGACTGAGTTAAGTTTACGGGCAGAAAAGTTCAAAGAGGAGATGAAGCCATTGAGGTTAGGTAAGGTTTAGATTAAAAAGACCAGAAATGGTCAGAGCTACTGAAGCACTTAGATTCTTTTGGCCCAAAGTATCAATGGAACACCTTTTAGATTTTGAGATTTTCCTGAATTAACAAGTCTTCTCTTAGCTTGAATTATGTTGTTAGAAGTTGCAAGCACTTGATATATACTTTGTACAGTTGTACTTGGAGGTAAGGGCAGTTTCTCTTTTAGCCACTGCCTGTTGAATTGGGTACCTCACTGGTAGTATTTTCTGTTTGCCTTTTACTTCTTTTAGTGGCTGTCATTGAGTCAGATTTCCTATATTCTGACTTTACAGTTCCTGCAGCCTTCTAGGATTTCTGTTTTGAAGCTCTAGAGAAACTGTTCTTGTCATGGTAACTGATAACTTCCACACTGTAAATCCAGTGGTCAGTTCCCAGTCCACCTCTTACCTGACCTAGCAGTGCCTTTAACACAGTTGGTTACTCCCTTCTCCTTGACACATTTTCTTCGCTTGGCTTCCCCAACACCATGCTGTCTTGATTTTCCTCTTATATCACAGTGTTTCAGTAGTCTTTGTTAGTCTCCTTTTTCAATCCTGCTTCATCTTGATCTCATAAACTTGGGGTTCCCAAGACTCTCTCCTTTTAGTACTTTCTGCACTGACTAGGTCATTTCATTTGGTCACATGGATTAGGTTATCATCTGTGTGCCAGTGACTCACAAATTTGTATATCAAGCCCTGACCTTACTCTGGAACTCTTCCAGGTTTGTGTATCTAGCTGATTTCTCCATGTAAGCACTGGAGGAACTACTCACATCTCAAATTTAGCCAGCCCCCCCTGCCCCGCACACACACACTGGACTCTAGCTTCTCCTTTCCCTCATACCTGCTCAGCCTTCATCTTAATTGAAAACAATTCCATCTTTCTCATTGCAATACTGAGGCTAAAACCCTTGGAGTCATCTGTGAGTCCTTGTGTTCCCTCATATCCAGTCATGAATTCCTGCTGGTTTTACCTCTTGAATGTATCCAGAATGCAGCCACTTTTCACCACCTCTATATCTAACAGCCTGGGCTAAGCCACAACCTCCTGACTTATCTTTCTGCCTCTGTTCCTGTACTTCTGTCATCAGCCAGAATAACAGTATTTAAATGTTATGTCTGTTTATATACCTGCTGAGATCAAAAGCTGGCAGTAGATATTTCTTTCACTCAAAGTAAAAGCCGAAGTCTTTACAGTGCCACAAAGGCCCTATAAAACCAGGACCCTGCCCTGGCTGGTGTGGCTCAGTGGACTGAGCACTGGCCTGGGAACCACAGGGTCGCTGGTTCCATTCCCAGTCAGGGCACATGCCTGGGTTGCAGGCCAGGTCCCCAGTAGGGGGCACAAGAGAGGCAACCACACATTGCTGTTTCTCTCCCTTTCTTTCTCTCCCCCATCCCCTTTGTCTAAAATGAAATAAATAAAATCTTAAAAAAAAAAATCAAAAAACCAAGACCCTGATTATCTCTTGGACTTCCTCTCCTTTAGTTTTCCTTTGCAGTATATCTGGTTTAGCCGCACTGGCGTCCTTGCTGTTCCATGTATAAGCTAGGTATATTTCTGGAAGGCTTTTCTCCCCTCAGTCTGGAATGCTTTCTCCTGTAGAGGAGGAAAAAAATTTTACTTCTACACTTGTGAGTTCTTGGCTGCAACCCCTGAAATAAAAGACAGATGAACAAGAGAAAAATAAGTTTATTGATATATGTATACAAGTAGATACTTAAGGAAAAATGAAGAACTCAAATCGATGATTTAAAATTGAGGCTTACATACCACCTTCAGCTAAAGATAAAAGAAAGAAAGGTATGGGGAGTCTAGTTATGGGGAGGTTACCAGGAAAAGCAAGAGTATGGTTTGTTATGCAGATTCACTGCTGCCTTCCCCTTTGGTAAAAGTTTTCTTAAAATAATTTTTTATTTTTCAATTACAATTGACAGTACAACATTATATTATTTTCAGGAGCACAACATAGTGACTAGACGTTTATGTAACTTACAAAGTGATTGCTCTGATAAATCTAGTACCCATCTGACACAATACATAATTATTACAAGATTATTAACTATATTCCCTATGCTACATTTTACATCCCCATGACTATTTTGTAACTACCAATTTGTACTTGTTTTATCCAGTATATGTTATTGATTATGCTATTAATCAGCATAATCAATTTTCCCAATTTTTTTCTCCCTTTTATCCTCACTCTGCCCTGCACCCCCTCTTAGTTGATATCCATGGGTTGTATGTATAAGTTCTTTGGCTTCTCTGTTTCCTATACTATTCTTAACCTCCCCTTGTCTGTTTTAGGACTACCAGTTATGTCCCCCCCTTTCTTCCCTTCCCCCTTGCCACTGATAACCCTTCACATGGTCTCTGTTTCTGTGATTCTGTTCCTGTTCTAGTTGTTTGCTTCCTTTTTGTTTTTTAGGTTCAGTTGTTGATAGTTGTGAGTTTGTTGTTATTTTACTGTTCATAGTTTTTGATCTTCCTCTATTTCTTAGATAAGTCCCTTTAACATTTCATGTGATAAGGGCTTGGTGATGATGAACTCCTTTAACTTGTCATTATCTGGGAAGCACTTTATCTGCCCTTCCATTCTAAATGACAACTTTGCTGGATAGAATAATCTTGGATGTAGGCCCTTGCCTTTCATGACTTCAAATACTCCTTTCCTTCTGGCTTGCAAGGCTTCTTTTGAGAAATCAGAAGATAGCCTTGTGGGCACTCCTTTGTAGGTAACTCTCTCCTTTCCACTTGCTGCTTCTAAGATGCCCTCTTTATCTTTAATCTTGGGTAATTTAATGATGATGTGCCTTGGTGTGTTCCTCCTTGGGTCCAATTTCTTTGGTACTCTCTGGGCTTCCTGGAAGTCTCTTTGCTTTGCCAGATTAGGGAAGTTTTCCTTCATTATTTGTTCAAATAAGTGTTCCATTTCTTGCTTTTATTTTTCTCCTTCTGGCACCCCTATAATTCAGATATTGGAATACTTTAGGTTGTCCCAGAGGTTCCTCAGTCTCTTCATTTTTTTGAATTCTTCTTTCTTTGTTCTGTTCTGGTTGGATGTTTATTTCTTCCTTTTGTTCCAAATTGTTGCTTTGAGCCATGGTTTCCTTCCTGTCACTGTTGGTTCCCTGAATATTTTGCTTTGTATTACTTTGGGTATCTTTCATTTGTTCTTTAATTTTTTGACGAGGCTCTATCAGTTCTGTGAGCATTTTGAATACCAGGGCTTTAAACTCTCCATCAGATAGGGTGGCTATCTCCTTGGCACTTAACTGTCTTTCTGGAGTTTTGCTCTGTTGTTTCATTTAGGCCATATTTCTTTGTCTCGAGCACCTGTTAAGTTCTAAAGGAGCGGAGCCTTAGGTGTTCACCAGGGCAGGGCAACCCTCCTTGCTGGTGCTGCCTGTGGGCAAGGGGCCAGAGAAGGAATGATGCAGCTTGCTTCCTTGGCTCTAGCCCCACTTTCCAACCATCTTGTGTGAGACTGGGAGTTTCTCCCACCGTGGCAACCACTGTAGGCCACAGTCAGTTCTGAGTCTCAGTTTCTGGTTCAGTCAGCCCCATCTGGGGGGTTGCCTCCTTGTGGAAGCCAGCCCCGCCCACAGGGTCTGCCACTTTGTCGAGGGTTCTCTGGTCTATGGTCTTACCAGTCTAGTTGGTCCGATTGGCTGTTTCTTTAATTCTTGGTTGTTGGAGTTATAAGCAGTTTGATTTTTCTGGCACTTCTGGTTGTTTATTGATTTTAAATTGGTTGTTATCCTTCTTTTGATTGTGCAAGGAAGTGAAGAGTTTCTACCTACGCCTCCTTCAGCTTGGCCAGAACTCAGGTTACATTCTTTTTTAATGGCTCAGTTGTATTCCATTGTATATATGCAGCACTTTTTTATCCATTGATCTGTTGATGGACATTTGGGTTGCTTCTATATGTTGGCTGTTGTACATAATACTGCAGTAAACATATGGGTGCATATGTCTTTTTGAGTTAGTGTTATGGGTTTCTTGGGGTAAATACACAGAAGTGAAATTACTGGGGCTGAAATTACTGGGGTTGTTAATAGCTTTTGTTTTAAAGTCTGTTTTGTCTGTTGTAAGTATTGTTACCCCAGCTTTTTTTCTCATTTTCATGAAATACCTTTTTCCATTCCTTTCGATCTGTGTCTTTCTATGTGAAGAGAGTTTCTTGTGGATGGCATATGTAAGGGGCTTGTTTTATTATCCATTTGGCCACCCTATTTCTTTGTATTAGACCATTTAATCCATTTACTTTAACTATTGATAGATATGTAGTTATTGTCATTCTGTAATTCACATTTTTTATCTTTATTATTTTTTTCTTCTTAAAGAACTCCTTTTTCACATTTCTTACAGTACTGGTTTGGTGCTGATGAGCTCCTTTACCTTTTTCCTGTCTGGGAAGCTCTTTATCTGCCCTTCCATTCTAAATGATAGCTTTGCTGGGTAGAGTCATCTTGGTTGTAGGTCCTTGTTTTTCATCAGTTTGAATATTTTGTGCTGATCCCTTCTGGTCTCCAAAGTTGCTGTTGAGAAATCACCTGACAGTTTTATGGAAAAGCAGTTAGTTTTATACAAGGGAGGTCCCATAAGACTGTCAGATGATTTCTCAACAGAAAGCAACTAAACTGCCCCCCCCCCGCCCCCGCTGCTTTTAAATTCTCTCTTTGCCTTTAACCTTTGGCATTTTGATTATGATATGTCTTGTTGTGGGCCTCTTTGGTTTCATCTTGTTTGGGACTCACAGTACTTCTTGGGTTTGTATATCTATTTCCTTCACCTGGTTATGGATGTTTTCCATCATTATTTCTTCAAATAGGGTTTCAATTCCTTGCTCTGTTTCTTCTTCTGGTACCACTATGATGTGAATGTTGATACACTTGATGTTGTCTCAGAGGCCCCTTAAATCAGTGTTCTCCAACCTTTTTGGTACCAGGGATCAGTTTCGTGGAAGACAATTTTTCCATGGACTGAGGATGGGAGGATGGTTTGCAGATGATTCAAGCACATTACATTCAAGCTCACCTCCTGCTGTGAAGCCCTCCTCCTGACAGGCCTGGAGATAGGGAGACCCCTGCCTTAAACTATCCTCATTGTTTTGGATTATTTTTCTTCCTCTCCTTCTCCCCACTCTTTTTTTTTTTTTTTTGCTGTTATGATTGGGTGTTTTCTGCTCTTTCAAATCCATCTCTGATTCCATCCACTGTTTCATCTAATCTACTGTTGATTCCCTCTAAGGTATTCTTCATTTCTGACTGCTTTTTTAAATGTTTTCTGTCTCTATTTTTATGTTTCCTATCTCTTTGTTAAAGTTCTTACTGAAATCATTGAGCATCCTTATAACCAGTATTTTGAACACTGGTAGATTGCTTGTCTCCATTTTGTTTAGGTCTTTTTCTAGAGTTTTGTTTTGTTCATTCATTTGGGACATGTTTCTTTGTCTCCTGTTTGGCCTGCCTCCCTGTGTTTGTTTCCATCTATTGTATTAGGTAGAGATGCTTTCTCCCAATCTTGAAAGAATGGCCCCTGTAGGGCCCATAGCACAGCCTCCCTGATCACCTGAGCCAGGTTCTCCAGGAATGTCCCTTGTGTGTATTGTGTGTGCCCTCCTGCTGTAGTTGAGCCTTGATTGCTGTTGGCACCTTAATGAGGGAGTTGACCCTTAGGCTGGCTGGCTGTGACTACAGCTGTTGTGCAGGGGCTGACCCTGTGGAGCAGGATTTGCTTTATCAAGCCTCTGGTGCCTGCTGAGTCTTCCCTTTGAATGTGTTGGTGGGTGTGGTTGGGTGGTGGTCTGACGTGGTCTGACACCAGCCACCAGATGTGGTGTTTCTGGGCCTATTGGGAGGTACAGGCCAAGGTCAACTACTTGGGGCTGCCCAGCAATGGGTTCAAGGCATGCCAAGGCGAGATGCTGCTTGTTTGGGGTTTGTCAATCTCGGAGAGATTTAAGGAACATCTGCAGCATGGGCTATGACAGAATAGGTTGTTTGTATGGAAAACCTAATGGAAGTAGCTTGAGTGGGCCACAAATTGGGTGGAGTGGGGTCTCTAGGCATCACCATGGCAGGGTAAACAGAGTTTGCCTGGTTGATGGAGGCTCAGATAATGGCATCTGCCTGCTGGCTCTGTGGGATGTCTCAGCAAAGGAACTATGGCCTCTGCCAGCATTTCTGTCTGGGAGAAAGCTATCCCTCCAGCTCTTGCCTTTATGTCAGACACTTCAGTTCCTCTCTGTATGCCCTTGGCACCTTTTGAGCTGTTGCCCCTGCAGTGGAGCTCAGAGTGAGTGAGTCTGAGTAAGTTTCTCATGGGTCCTTTAAGAGGAATGCCTGGGACTCCAAAGATGCTCTGTCTCACTCAGCCACTATCACCACTGGTTTTCTAGCCAGAAATTATGGAGACTTATCTCCTGGCACTGGAACCCTGGGCTGGGGAGCCTATTGTGGGGCTAGGACCTCTCACTCCTCGGGGGGATGTGTCTGTCCCCATTTTTCACTGCTACATGTGGTGATTGGATCAGCTGGTTCAGCATCTCTTACCCTCCTAACCAGTCTTGACGTGGCTTCTTTATACTCTTAGTTACAGGATTTCTGTTTAGCTAGATTTCAGGCTGTTCTCACTGATTCTTGTTCTGTAGTTCAGTTGTAATATTGGTATGGTTGTGGGAGGAGATGAGTACAGCATTTACCTACTCTGCCGTGTTGACTGGAAGCCAGTAAATGTTTCTTGTGATTTACAGCTATCCTCCTTTTCCTGTTACACCCTTACAAATGGAGGGGTTTTTTTAATAAATGTAAATTTTTCTTACAAAAGGGTAACTTCCACTCTGTTTTCAGAGCTTTTTTTCTGTCTGCTGTTTCTCCAAGTAGTCTTTATGCTAAAGAAGCATATTTGGGAATGGCTATCTTGCCACCCTTCACTTTTAAGGTAACCAGAGAGCTAATTCCCTCACCTCTTGTAAGTCTTTGCTCAATGTCATTTTCTCAGTGAGGTCTGCCATGACCACCCATTTTAAGATGACAGCTGCTTAGCCCACATATACACCTATTTCTTTTACTCTGCTTCCCTTCCTGCCCCCTGCCCAGTAGCATGTATCATCTTCTGTCATACTATATAGTTGACTTATTTTGTGTATTGTTTATCTTGTTCACCAGAAAGTAAGTTTTAGGGCAGAGATTTTCGGTGGTTTTGTTTTACTGCTCTGCCTATCACATAGTGAGTGCTCAATAAATGTTTGTTGAATGAACGAACATGCTAGAGCTACTGTACTTTTGAGCTTGTTCTTGTTCAAATTCTTGGGCCCCATCCCAGGCTTCTTGAATTAAAAACTCTGGAAATGGTATTCAACTACTCTATTTTAGCTAGGTCTCCAGGTGATTCTGATGCAAATGAATTAAAGGTTTTTTTTTCTTTATTTAACTAAAGTTTAAGAACCACTGCTATATAATATTGAGCAGGATTTCAGAAGCCAGGCCTTTTTCTTACATGTGGAGCTATGTAGATATATGAGGTAATTGACAAATAATAACTGAGTTTGTCCTCCCTCCCTCCTCTTTTCCTTTTCCTGAGAAGGTAGCACAGGGAAAGAGGATATAAACTATAGTAAATTTTGGCTCATTTATCATGTGATTCAGGAAGTCCCCATGAAGGCATCTTTAGTATCCATTTGATCACTAGGATGACAAACAGGACTCAGCATGTAGTCACACTCATGGCTAAGATTTATTACAACAAAAGGGTATAAAGCAAAATCTGCTCAGGGCCAAAGTTTATAGGGCAAGGCCCAGAGGAAACCAGGAGAAATTTCTAAGAGTCCTCTTCCATTGGAGTCACACAGGACACATTTAATTATTCTAGCATCAAATTGTAACACATATTAAGTGTTTTCTACCAGGGAAGGTCATTTAGAGACACTGTACTCAGGATGTTTTATTGGGGGCTGGTCATATGAGCTCCCTCTGCCTGGCATGTACCAAAATTCCAGACTCCCAGTAAAAGCAGGAGTTTAGCATAACCTACATTGTACCAGCAGTTTAGGCATAGTGAACCATTCTTTTAAGTTAGAGTGATGGGAACCCTCCTGGAGTCCAAGTTCCCAGATGACAGCCAAAGGTCAGCCTTGCAAGCAGGCCTTTCTAAGGATAGCAGTCTCAGGCCTGTTATGGTAACTCATTTTACACATAATGATATCCAAAGAAGTTTGTTATTTTTTAATTTTACCTCTTTATATAGTATGTAAAACATTTAGATTAAATAGTCTCTCTTTAGGAAATTTAGTAACAATTAAAATGCTTGAGAATGATTTGAACAGTGTAGCAGGTTGAATAAGTGAGTTCGTTTATTGAAACATTTTCTGAACAATGCCTTGAAAGTATTATTTATAGTCTGCTGATTTTAGTAATTATAAAAGTGGTTTATCTCATGGTAAATTTTTCTTATTTATTCCGCAAATAAAAAGTACAATATTAAGGTAACTTTCTTAATTTTTCACTTGAAAAATGTTATCATGAATGTGGCCCTCTGCTTCAAAGTAGACACAGATCTATTTCACTTTTCATCTTTCAGTGTTCCAAAGGGCCTATTTGAAATGTGCCATCTTTGGGCTTGCTTTTGTGAGTAACCGATCTTTTTCTCTCTTTATTTTTGTAGGCCAAGATGCTGAGTTGTCAGGGACACTTTCACTTGTTTTGACACAGTGCTGTAAAAGAATAAAGGACACTGTTCAGAAATTGGCCTCAGATCACAAAGACATCCACAGCAGCGTTTCTCGAGTTGGAAAAGCCATTGATAAGGTATGGTGTTGAAGGAAGTTTTTGGTATTTTTAATCGTCATCTTCATCTCCTGTCACTGCTTTGATGACATTAGCTTTTGCAAATTATGCTATTCCTTTCCTTTCTACTTTTAATAACTTACACAGATCTGTTTTTTTACTGTTATTTAAGTTTCCTGTTGCTATTATTTAAAAATCAAAAACAAAAAAAACTCTTTTTACACCCTGGTTATTTATCCATTTGCTTATATGAATACAGTTCCTAATGTCATGATGAGTAAATTCCCAAAGAAATTTTAGCCTAGTATGAAGGAGTTTGTTTACAGAAGTAACTTTTCCTACTTCCCTGAATAATTTCCTGGCTGTGACTCTCTCTGTGTTGTGGAATGATTAAATAAATATCCTTGCATTCGTCTCCTTTGTATCACCCTAACTTCTGTTGTCTTCATATGTGCACGCTAATTGCTTTTCTCCAGTGTTGCTTTGTATGGGTGGGTTGGTTGCTAGCCAGCAAGGCTGGTCATTGGTGTTGGGTGATTTTTATTATAACATCTCTTGAATTTTTGAATTAGTGGTTTACTTATAAGTAGTTGTCATTTGTAGCACTGGGTCAGTGCTAAAATTTATAGCCCTAGTAGGGCCTAAGAGAAGTGGCCTAAGGTATGATAATTCTCACCACTTCAGCCATTGGAGAGTTTGTGACTGGTTATGGACACTTTTGTTCACACACTGTAAAATTCTGGGAGAGTAGGAAGAACTTTTGGGGAGAGCTTTTTGTAGCAAAGCCATTTCCTAACTAGTTGATTAGTTTGTACACACAAGAGCGCTAACTGTGATATAGAAGAAACTCATGGAATCCAGAGAATGACTCTAACTCATGGACAAACCTGTTAGAAACTATCCTGTTGGAACAGTAGTATCGAAAGGCTAAACTTGAGGCAGCTTAAGTCGGAACTACATGCTCCTAAGGAAATGTCATTGACTGGTAGGTGTGGTGTGTCAGGACAGTAAGTGGCAGGGGCTCTGGGGACTGTTTGGGTAGCTGTGGCTTGCAGAAGTGTTAGCGACTTTTCAGAGAACTTTGATCACTTCCATAGTGCTGAGGGCTTCGACTCAGCAAAAGAGACCAGAGAACTGGTGTTGGTGGCAGTAGTCCCATTTCTGGATCAGTGGAGGCTGTTGCCAGCAAAGGCTGGAAAGGCAGTGAACATTTTTGATACAGCTTTGAGGTTGTGATGCCTGTTTGGTGACTCTGAGGGAGTGAACCCAGCTTGGGAAGAGGCTTTGGCATCAGACCTTTTGGAGCTGTGGCACTGCAAGTCTTCAGTTGTTATGTGAAGTGACTACTGCTGTATACTAGCCTAAGGACATACTGGAATGGTGGTGAGACACTTCAGAGATGATCTTAAATTACTGTGAGTGAGAAAAACCCTCAGTTTTTTTAGGGTGAAGTAACTACTGGTGGTGTTTAGGAAGCTTTAGATTTCAGTGGCTGGTAGTGACCAAGGTGTTGTTGTCATTTTGATGATTCAGACTCCAGAAGGTTCCTGGAGGGATTGCTTGACCACTGGGCTGCCTGCAGTTATGACAGAGGGTGTAGGAGAGCAGGACCAGAAGATGCCATGACAGCGAGAAGAGCTGAAGCCAGTCAGAAAAAGTATCTTAAGAACAGGTGGGGACAGCCTCAGCAACCAGATCTCAAGTGTGTGGACTACTGGCCACCAGGAACAGAAGCATTTGGGCAAATAATTTACCAGCTTTGCATTCTATCACTGGTTTCCCCATTTCCTACTTGGTGTCAGTTGTCCAGTCATACTTGTCATCATGATCCTCTTTTACTCTTGTCCCCCTAGCTACTGGTAACTTGCTGAGCATGTCTTCCACCTGATCTAGCAAGTCTTTACAAATATTCTTAAGGGTTTTTGTCAGGTATTTTTGGCTAATCTTTGAGACGAAGCATTTAAATGTATTTGGTACTAGAAATGGCAGTACCTCTTTGAGAATGGATACCAAGGGAACACATAGTGAGTAACCTCAATTCTGGCTTTTTGGGTAGGGATGTGTTTAAGGTGAATGTTCCTAATTAACATATTTTAGTTTACTCATTTGTCATTTGAAGACATTTATTTCATATATTTAGAAGTTACAAGGACTTCTTTAGGTAATTTTTTTGGTAGTTTTATGTTCTTGTGGAAGTAATTTAAGTTCTAGGTGACCTAGATTCTTTTGATCCGTCATATGAAACTATGTTCCTAAGTTGATACTGAGAAGTATTTGTTGAATCATAGTCCTAGACCACAGAAAAAAGCCTGGATCTTTTAGCCTAGTTCTCTAATATCTTTTAGTGCATTCTCTCCCAATTTTTAAAAATTTTTATTTATTGACTTTAGAGAGAGAGGAAAGGAGACAGAGACAAACATCAGTTTCTTGTTCCACTTATTTATGCATCATTGGTTGATTGTTGTATGTGCCCTTACCAGGGATTCAAACCCATAACCTTGGTGTATTGGGACGATGCTCAAACCAATTGGGGTACCCAGCCAGGGCTGGTTCCAATTTTTTTTTTTATTGGCATCTACTTGTACTCAGCTGTAGAGGAAGATGTTTGTTCACTAGAACTACCTAGACATTGTTCATGAGCATCTCACAAACATGAGGAACTCTGTGTAGGCTGTTGTTACATGAGACTCCATTGACTTATAAAGTCACCTTCTTTGTCTTCTTTTTAAGTTTTGAACTGGTAAATTTGTACAAGTTTCCAGGACCACCTGCTGTAAAGGCTTGGTGGGATCTTATGGGAACTGGTGGTAAACAAACAGGATGGAGCTGAACCAGTTGTGGCATAAGCCTTTAGTTTTTTTAAATCCTCACCTGAGGACATTTTTTTTTTCATTGCTTTTAGGGAGAAAGGAGGGGAGAGGGAAAAACATTCATATGGGAGAGAAACATTGATTAGTTGCCTCCTGTACATTCCCAGACCAGGGGTCAAACACTCAACCTTTTGGTTATGGGATGATACTCCAACCAGCTGAACCACACAGGCCAGGGCATGGCACAAACCTTTAAAAACCACAACAGAAAGACTTGAGTAATAACTGGAATGCTGTCCAGCATCCTGTGAGCACGCATTGTGGACGGACAGTGTTCTCATCCTCCCAGGAGGATTTCTCTGTGAGCTGGCGTTCTGAGTAAGGAGCTGCAGTAAATTTCTGACACACTAAATGATTTGTTCCCCTTTAGTGTTTTAATGCTTCTAGTGTTTTAAAATTCTCTAGTTATCACTTCTCTGAAAATGTAAGCAGAAAAGAAGTTTGTGGTATTAGCCAAGGTGTTTTGTGTCTTTTAATGATTATAAACATAAAATGTGGAGGATTTATGCTTTTATAGTGACTCTTCAGATGTCCATAAGTTTATGATAACTATTTAAAATACATAATATTAGCTATTAGGTTCTGTGGCATTTTTTTTTTTTTTGTAAAAACAGTGTGTTGGTCTGTTTTTAATTTTCTCCCCCATTTTAAGAAAATTTAGAATTCTGTCTTGTTTAGTGCATTTTATTAAGTGTTTTGTTTGTCTTTTGACTTTTTAGTTTACTTCCTAAGTAAGAAAAGTCAGTGAAGTGATTACTGCTTTAGAGGTGCGTGTGTGTGAAAATAAATGGTGCTAAGATTTTAAGGTACTTAAAATTTGTTGTGGGACAGTTGCAAGTGAGATACGTAGTACATGTTACTTAGAAGATTGTGGTCTAGTTTGGCTTTTCATATATGTAGAAGAACAGGAAAAAATTCTGAGGAAACAGGGATGTACTCTTCTTACTGTAAAATAAAAGGAAGATCATTATGCTGTTGATTAATTTAAGGTTTGTGGAACTGGTGACTTAAATTTGACTTGGAAGAATGGGTAAGATTTAGAGCAGGAGAACAGTGAGGTGTAGTTTTCTGTGGGGCCAGGAAAAGGTCTGAATGACAATTGAGAATATGCTTGACTCCTGTTAAAAACTTCTCAGGGCCTTGATTAGAGCGGCTGACCCTGTCGGGAACAGAGCAAGATCAGGTTGGGGGACAGGAAATGATGGAGGGCCTAAGGATTTGATCCAGGGAGAATTAGGGGATAAGGGAGTGAATGATAAAAGCAGTTGAGGCTATCATTTACTGAGTGTTGACCATGCTCAGTATATTTATTTATATTTCATCATGCAGGTACATTATTCCCATTTTGCATGTGAGGAAACTAAGACTCAGAGAAACTAAGTTGTACCCCAGGTGTACAACTTGGAAGTGATGAATCAAGAGGTGGAAAAGATCTCAAGAATCTGTTCTTAAACACTGCTATAGTAGGAAATTAGGCCATTGCAGGGCTGGCAATGTTTTAAGGAGGAGAATAATGATTAAAAATATTTTGTAAACCACATTTCCTTAACTGATCTTCTGCCGCTAGATGGAGTATCTACACTGGTGATGCAAATGCTGACTATACTTAAAAAACAAATGGAGTAATGCTATAAAAAACGTAGTATAGAATATTTTAAGATAGTTCTGGTGAGAATTTTGGAACTGCCTTTTATGTAGATATGACTGAGGTATAAGAGGAGAAAAAAAATACCAGAGGGCAATAATGTCTTGAGGTTAGCCTTAAGTGGTAGTTTAGATAGACTGTGTGGGTGAGGTCAGATGTATCCTAGCTCTGAAGTTCTGTTATTAATGTAATGGGTAAATCCTTGTGTAGTAGAGAGATGCTACTGTTAATGCAAGGAAAAGGGAATAACAAAGAAAATTCACTCTGCTTAAAAAGAAAAATTGCTGAGTTCTGATATATCTGATAGATAATTTGATATATATTTTGGGTAGAATTTTTATAATTATTTGAAAGCAATAATAAAGTTATAAAGAGACAACAGTGATTAAAGAGCCACGGACATTTTCCCTAACAATAAAACATCAAACTAACTCCCCTCCTGAGAATTACTAGCGAGTAATCCAAGAAAGTATAGTAGACAACGTGTCTAAATTTTTGCAAGATATTTTATAAAAATCTTATATTTTTGTGGTCAAGATGGAAGATGTTTCTTATGGGGTTTGAATAGGACCAGCCATATTCTCAGTAGTCAGTTCACTTTGGCCAGAGTGCATGCTCTTGAGACTGGGCTTGATTTCCCCAGGCTTGGCCATAGTTATTTGTTGCAGGGAAGGTGTCTCAAGGTGCTTCTCTAGTGTCTTTCTTATTAGAGCTCTTACAGAAAGAAGGGCTGGGAATGTGTGAGCCTAGGAGTGATTTTGAGAGACTCTGGTTACCTGAGCCTTTCTTTAAATCCAGCTTGTTGGGCAAAAGAGATTTGTTTGTAGGAACCAAGAGTCCTGACTCCTGCAAGCAGCTAGATGCTCTCTGGGTCTCTTCGCTTATATTGGGTTTTCAGTGCCTATGAAACAATATTGGTTTTTCCCTTTCAGTCTCAAGAGCATTCTCAAAAGCGAAGATGAGTTCTGCTTTCTCTGCTCTCTGTCGCATTACATCATTAGCTCTAAGCTATGGGCCTATCTTGTTCTTACTATACTTCTGCTATGAGCAGAATGAAACAACATTATTTAGTTAATAATAGTAATTATTTGTTGAATTATAGTCCAGTCCTCAGAGGAAAGCCTGGACCTTTGCAATCAGATCTTATATTAGGATGCAGGATCAGAGAATTCTTCTGGACCCGGAAGTGGAACTGACCCATTTTTGCCTGAGGCTACCAAATGAAATAGCTGGGCTTGGTTTAGTATCCAAGTCAGGTTGGGTTGAGAGGAGAAAAAGATCTTACACATATTAAGCTGTGTCAACTAATCTAGTCTGTAATTTGTATTCAAGCGACTTATGTTTTCTAAAATGAAGATTCTTTTAAATATAGAATGGAAGATTTGATGGCAAGACCTGACTCTCAGATTCAGCTACTGTGTATTGAAGGCATCCTGTGGGATAGGTCCTGGTAAAGTTTTGTGTACATTATTTAATTTCATCTTTATCAACACTTTGTAAGGTAGGGATTATTGTCTGCAGATGGAGGTGTGAAAACTAAGTCTTTGATTAAGTAACCTCCCTGAGATCACAGAACCAGAAAGCAAATGGAAGAGCTGGGATGAAAACCCAAATTTTAAGACTTTGAGGAGCTTTTCTTAAGTGTAATTCCTTGAGGGAATTAATCACTAGTGACCTGAATTTCTCTCCACTTTATCTAAATGGTAAGAGGTATGTGCCATCTCCGGGAGAATTAGTAGAATAGTCCCTCAGATTTCTCTAGTTTGTTCAGATAAATAGGTGGTTAGAGAAGCAGCTCACCAGACCAAAAGGTATGCAAAATGATGTGCAAAATAATTATGAGGGGCTGGGGATGCAAGTGTGACAGATGGTTAAATTATAGAGAATTTTAAGGATCTTAAAAGCCAAATAGAGTAGTTTGGCTTAGCTCTGACCATGTCACATTACTCTCCTTTGTTTATAAAGTAAAAACTAATCAGTTTGGCTTTATCCCCCCTCTTCACCTCCTTTCCTTGATCTGGCAAAACCTACCTGGAGTAGCCCATGAACTTATATGAACTAGGGGGTGGGGGTTGCATGAGGGAATGGCGGGTACAGGGTGGAGGGAGGCTAAGGAGGAAAATTGGGACAGCTGTAATAGCATAATCAATAAAATATATATTTTTTAAAAAAGAAAACCAAAGTAGATATGGTATGAATATCATACAGTGGAGAGAATGGAATATCTAAAAAGGTGGCATCTACATCTAAAAAATGCATCTGTAAATGCCGATTATGACACACCACTAAATTTATTTTCTAGTCCATAGTTAGCAAAGCATTGCTGTTTGGTATATTCCTAAATATGGACTATTTAATCATAGGGCATGTGCCTTACCATCAGCTTTATTAGGGTTGCTAAATTTTTCCCTGAAGGGTTTATACCAATTTGCAATCCTACCATTACATACGAGTTCTTCTTTCTTAGATTCTCGTGTGTGCTTGATGTTATCAGCTTTAAAAAAATTTTAAATTATTCACATGGATGAGCATCTTTTTCTACATTTGATTATTACAATTTTTTCCTTTTGTGAATTTCTTGCTTATTTTTTGCCCTTTTATTTTTTCCTGTTAGGTTGTTGGTCTTTATTTTTGATTGGAAGGAATTAAAAAAAAACTTGGATACTAATCTTTTGTGTGTTATATGCAAAGTAGATATTATTTCAGACTGAATGGAGCTAAAATACAAATCTTATTCTCTTTTAAGTTTTCTTTGCAGCATAACTCTTATTCTTAAACTAGATTAACTGGATGCTTAGAAGGGAAATTTTTTCCTGGTAGGTGCAACAATAGCCCAAAAGTGCCAACTTTTCTTCAAAAGTAGATGGGGGAGTTAAAAAATTAATGGTATTAAAAAATTGGCACTTAGGAATTAAAACAAATGCTGCATATTATCATGTACTGTTAACACTGTGCTCAATAATTTTATAAAATGTATTTCAGAAATGGATTGTTTTAGATGGTGAACAATGAAAGCCTAAGGTCTAACCAGTTTGTAAGCATGCTCATGTTATGGTTAAGGTGATAGGATGGTCTGTTTAGATTTGTTTCCTAATTTACTCCTCCTCTGCCTCAACTTCCAGATTTTAAAACTTAGTAGTCCGAAATGTGAATGATGCTAAAAGTACATGAGATGGCTTATGAATTAATGTGTCTTGGATTTCTCTTTCCAAGTCATAACATCTTCACTAGGCAGACACACCCTTGAATGTGTGCTTTGCCTTTTTTTTTTTTTTTTGGAAAGTTAACATAGTCCTTTTCTTGTGGGTCAAGTGGGTATCCAACAGGAAAACAAGGCATTTTAACTAATGAGCCTTCCCTTTTTACAATGTGGAAGAAGGATAATAAGCTTCACGATCTTCAGACTTGGGATGAGGATGTCCTTCTCTGTCTTACTCCTTCTTCCATACTCTTTCGTGTGTTTTATTTTTGATTCTTTGAATCCTACCTTCACATTTAAGAACATCTTTCCAGATCCTTCCTCCTTCCCTTCCTTTCTTAATCGTCACCTCAGGATATGCTTAATGATTTTAGAGAGAGAGAGAGAAACATTGATGTGAAGGAGAAACTTTGATTCATTGCCTTGCCTTCCATACACGCCCCGACTGGGGATTGAGCCTGCAGACCTTTGGTGCATGGGACCATGCTCCAACCAACTGAGGCACCTGGCCAGGGCTTTGCTTCTTTTTTCAAAAGGAAAAAGTATAACAAAACAGAAGCGTTAATAATAGATATACCTCTTCATTAGCCACTTGGTTGGTTTATTGTGCCACTGATTTTTCTGGGCAGCCTTGTGAACTAGGTTGGTCGCCTAGCAACAGAAGCTGCAACTGATCCTAGCTCTGATGCAATAGTAAGAATGTACAGTTATAACAAAAGGAGTTCTGACACAGTATTGCATTTCCTCAACCTCTTTTTAAAATAATTTTACCTTTCATTTTACTACAGGTGAACAGAAAATAACCTATGAAAAAAAAGTTTACTTACCTACCTTAGTGGTTTAAATTAGAAAATAAGAATGATAGAAGGGAGTTTAGAAATTTTCCTTGAATGTGTTGCTTTTTCACATTTTAGCTGTATTTTCCAAGACTAGCAAGTTAAGTTATATTATTTGAATGTAGTAGAGCTATCCTGAATGTTAAGGGTGTATGTTTTTGCTTACCTGTATAGATGTGACAATGGTACATAAAGGTACCATGGAAATAAAGGTACATGAAAAGCATCATTGTAAAACTGTTTAAATTTTTTGAAATATTAGACTCTTATATTTTAAAGTTTCCTAGATGATCAAAGCTTCCTTAGGGTATGTAAAAGAAAGATTTGAAGGAATTCTTCTGTTTGATCTGAACAGTTAACTCTGGTGGTAGTTACTAAAATTCTGACTTAATGCATACTGCCAAATAAAATTGTCTCTTTTAACTTGATCTGTGCTTTGAGCTGAGCAAAGTTGTTTTATTTCTTTGCTGTAGAACAGACACCTGGTATATTTGTTGGATGTTGATGGGATTGGAGAATAATCATTAAATGAACAAGTAGAAATCTGAATGTTGTATGTGGATTAAATGAGGTTGATAGATTGGTGAAGATTCTTAATTAATCTTGGTGATTCTTGTTTATAGGATTCACTTAGACATTTAGGGAGTTATTGGCAGATTCCTGAGTTTTTAATAAGATCTGTCATCATTCATTTGAATGACCCTTTTTCTCTGGGGGAGTAAAATATGAGAGTATCTGTGACATCAGTCACCCTTGTAACATGCTTCTACTTTAGAAGGGGAACAAAGCACCATCTCTACTTCGAGTGTTCTTGTTGTCATAGCATAAAGGTGAAATAATTTGGTTAATGCTATTGCTGGACTATTATAAAATCATCTTAACAGGCAGAAGTGTCTGGAGGAGCAGATACGAAATTAGAGAACTTGATCCATGCTCGCTCTTCAGAGCTAGGGGTAGTCTGTTCAGTATATGCACGGAAGCCGTTGCTTTACCTTTCATGTGCATATTGCATATTATCTAGTTACTCCATTCTGTCTCCATTTTTGAGTTAGATATGTGCTAGGCAAATGAAAATGAATAAAAGTTAGGACTGACAGTAATTTTGCTTTTTTGTTTTTTGTCAGAGTATTTCCAAATTTTAATGTATGTATTTAGTTTTAGGCTATTGACTTGACATCTAAGAATAGGCTAGATAGCTGTTTAAAGAAAAATGTGCTTAATTTTGGAGAAGAGACCTCTAATGCATTTTGGTGGTATAAGTGGTGGGAGTTTTGCAGTTTCTACTGCAGATTACCCTCTACCTGTTCTTGTATGTGCTATAAAATAATCCTGTGTTGTTTGGATTGTAATTTCAGTTAATCTAAATGATCTTGTCTAATTAAATTGATATGCCTTAAAAAAGAAAAATTCAAGAGGTCTGTTGGGGGTATTGCCTATGAAAGGTAAAGGGGGCGGAAATAAAATTGGGCGGGGAAAACTTTCAGATCACAAGGTGGACTTGTTTTTCCTTCACGCAAGATGTTCCAGGTTGCCCTCTGGTATCACTTCCCTCCTGTCTGAAGAACTTACTTTAGCAGTTCTTTTACAGCAGGTTTTCTGGCGTTAGCTTCGACTTGCCTTCATCTGAGAATCATTCCTAAAGGATATTTTCACTTGATAAAAAATTCTGGGATGACAGTTTTTTGCATTCAGTACTTGAAAAATGTCGTGTCACTTCGTTCTGGTCTCCATGGTTTCTTTTCAGAAATCTGGTCATTGGAATCATAGTTCCCTTATAAGGAATGCATCACTTCTCTCTAGCTACTTTCAAGAATTTTTTTTTTTTTGCAAACAAAAAGATTGCATTTTTCTTTCAAAATGTAAATAACTGCACTACAGTCTTTGATTCTGGCATCCGCATCATCTCACCATTGGTGTCTGTTGAACATCTTTTCCAATGCAAGTTTAGATTTTCCTGGTTCTGTGTATAATAATTTTGCATTGTATCCTAGATGTTTTTATTTTATTTTTGATTTTTCCACTTTTTCCATTTTTCAGTTAGAGTTGACATACAGTGTTATATTAGTTTCTGGTGTACAGTGGGGTAATTGGACATTTCGTTACCTTGCAAAGTGATCATCTGGATAATTCTAACACCCACCCAACCCTATATGTAATTACTACAATATTGCCTAAATTCCCTATGCTGCACTTTACATCCCTGTGACTATTTTATGTCTGCTGATTCATGTTTCTTAATCTCTCCACCTTTTCACCCAGTCTCCCAACCTCTCTCCCATTTGGAAACCATCAGCTTGTTCTCTGTATATATGAGTTTGTTTCTGTTTTGTGTGTTTGTTTTGTAGATTCCATATAAAGGTGAAACCATATGGTATTTATCTTCGTCTGGTTTATTTCATTTAGCGTAGTACTCTCTAAGTCCATCTGTGTTGTTGCAAATGACCAGCTTTCATTCCTTTATGGCTGAGCAATGCTCCATTGCATATATATATGTTGTACATCTTCTTTATCCAACTGTCTATTGATTGATACTTAGATGTTTTCCATATCTTGACAGTTGTAAATAATGCTGTGATAAACATAGGGGTGCATAACTTTTCCAATTAGTATTTTGGATTTCTTTTGATAAATACCAAGAAGTGAAATTGCTGGGTCATATGCATGCTAGTTCTATTTTCAATTTTTTGAGGAACCCCATACTCTTTTTTCCATGGTGGCTGTACCAATATGCATTCCTACCAACAGTGCAAATGGGTTCCCTTTTCTCTAAAACCTTGTGAACACTTGTTTGATTTATTGATGGTAGCCATTCTGAGAGGTATGAGGTGACATCTCATTGTCTTAATTTACATTTGTCTCATGATTAGCGATGTTGAGCATCTTTTCATATGTCTGTTGGCCGGCCATCTCTATGTCCTCTTTGGTGAAATGTCTATTCAGGTCCTCAGGTACTTTTTTTTTTTGGAGTTATGTTATATAAGTTCCTTACATGTTTTTTTTTTTTAAAATTAAGATTTTATTTATTTATTTTTAGAGGGTGAGGAGGGAGAAAGAGAGGGAGAGAAACATCAATGTGTGGTTGCCTCTAGCACACCCCCACTGGGGACCTGGCCTACAACCCAGGCATGTGCCCTCACTGGGAATCGAACCCATGACTCTTTGAGTCACAGGCTGGCACTCAGTCCACTGAGCCATACCAGCCAGGGCGAGTTCTTTATGTGTTTTGGATACTAACCCCTTATCAGATATGTCATTGGCAAATGCCCATTTCGTGGGTTATTTTTTTGGTTTGTTGATGGTTTCTTTCACTATGCAAACCCTTTTTATTTTGGTGTAGTCCCATTTATTTATTGTTTCTTTTGTTTCACATGTTCAAGAAGACATATCAAGAAAATATATTACTAAAAGCAATGACAGAGTTTTCAATGTTACCTCCTAAGAGTTTTATGGTTTCAGGTCTCATATTTAAGTCTTTAATCCATTTTTTCATTTTTATTGAATTTATTAAGGAGACACTAGTTAACAAAATTATACGGATTTCAGGTGCACAATTCTATAGCATGTCATTGTACACTGTATTGTATGTTCACCCCCCAAAGTCAAGTCTCCTTCCATCACCATTCATCCCCCTATACCCTCCTTCACCTCTCTCCGCCCACCTTCCCACACCCCCTACAATAGCCACACTGTTGTCCATGTCCATGAGCTTCTTCTCTACTCAATTTCTCCACCCCTCCAGACTCAGCCCCCAACCCAGACAATTGTCAACTGGCTGGCTATCTGTGAGTCTGTCAGTATTTTGCTTGTTAGTTCATTTTGTTCATTAGGTTCCACATATGAGTGAAATCTATTGGAACTTGTCTCTCTGACTGGCTTATTTCACTTAGCATAATGCTCTTGAGGTCCATCCATGCTGTCTCCTTAATCCATTTTGAGTTCATTCTTGTACATAGTATAAGAAAGTTAAGTAGTTTCTTTCTTTTTTTTTTTTTTGTATGTATCTCTTTAGTTTACCCAACACCATGTATTGAAGAGATTGTTTTTACCCTATGGTATATTCTTGCCTCCTTTGTCACAGATTAATTGATCATAGAGGCATAGATTTATGTCTTTTTTAAAAAATATATTTTACTGATTTATGCTATTTCAGTCATCCCAATTTTTTCCCCTTTGCCGCCCTCTGCCCACTATCCCCATTTCCTCCAGCAATGCCCCTCCTTAATTCATGTTCATGGGTCATGCATATAAGTTCTTTGGCTACTCTATTATCTATACTGTTCTTAACATCCCCCTAATTTTTACCTGCCAGTTTGTGCTTCTTAATCCCTGCACTTTTCCCCCTGTTATCCCCTCCTACTGATAACCCTCCAAATGATCTCCATATCTATGCTTGTTTGCTTAGTTTGTTATTTGGATTCAATTATTGATAGCTGTGAATTTATTGCCATTTTAATGTTCATCATTTTAGTCTTTTTCTTATATAATTCCCTTTAGCATTTCATATAATAATGGCTTGGTGATGATGAACTCCTTTAGTTTTACCTTGTCAGGGGAGCACTTTATCTGCTCTTCCATTTTAAATGATATGTTTTCTGGATAGAGTAATTTAGGTTGTAGGTCCTTGCTTTTTATCACTTTGAGTACCTCTTGCCAGTCCTTTCTAGCTTGCAAAATTTCTTCTGAGAAATCAGCTGACAGTCTTATGGGCACTCCTTTGTAGGTAGCTATCTGCTTATCTCTTGCTGCTTTTAAGATTCTCTCTTTATCTTTAACTTTTGGCATTTTAGTTATGATGTGTCTTGGTGTGGTCCTTTTTGGGTCCATCTTGTTTGGGATTGTGTGCTTCCTGGATTTGTATGTCTGTTTTCTTCACCAAATTAGGGTAGTTTTCTTTCATTATTTTTTCAAATAAGTTTTCAATTTCTTGCTCTTCTTTTTCTCCCTCTGGCACCCATAGGAGTTGGATGTTGCTATGCTTAAAGATGCCTCAGAGGTTCCTAAGCCTATCCTCTTTTCTTTATTATTATTTTTTCTTTCTGCTGTTCTGATTGAATGTTTTTTCCTTCCTTGTGTTCCAAATCGTTAATTTGATTCTTGGCTTCATCCTCACCACTGTTGATTCCCTGTAGATTTTTTTTTATTTCACTTAATGCAACTTTCATTTCTGCCTGGGTCTTTTTTATGGTGTTGAAGTACCTAGTGAGTTCTTAAAGCATCCTGATAACCAGTGTTTTGAACTGTGCATATGATAGGTTGCTTATCTCTACTTAATTTAGTTCTTTTTCTAGAGTTTTGTTCTGTCTTTTCATTTGGGCAATATTTCTTTGTTTCCTCACTTTGGCAGCCTCCTTGTGCTAGTTTCTGTGTATTAGGTAGAGCTGCTTTGACTCCCTGTCTTAGTGTACCTGTTAAGTTGTATGGGGCGTTGCCTTAAGTAATTGCCAGGGCTGGACAACCCTGTTGCTCTGTGGGGGGAGGGCTTGCAGGGGGACAATGCCACTGCCTGGCAGCTAGAGTTTTGCCCAGGGGGAAGCTGTCTTCTCACTCACTCGTACTTCACTTTCTCCCCATATGCCACTGGTGCCCTTCCAGATGTTGCCGTGGTGCTGAATCCCAGAGGGCGTGGGTCTTTGTGAGTCCTAAGTCTGTTGCAGGCCCTTGAAGAGGATGCAGTTTCTTCTGTAGCCCTAACCATCACTGGTTTTACATCTAGAAATTATGGGGAGTTATCTTCCTGGTGCTGAGACCTGGGCTGAGATCCCTGGCCCCCAAGGTATCCCTCCCATTTTTTACCCATCACACATAATTATGGTACCACCCGTTCCCATCTCTGTGTCACTCTGAATCTCCGTCCCTCCTACCTGTCTGGATGAATGTGGCTTCTTTAAATCCTTGGCTGTTGGATTTCCACACAGCTTTATTTTCTGTTCTGGGTGATATTTGTTTTGCAGTGTAGCTGTCTTTTTTGCTATAGTTGTGTGCAGAGGCAGGGCATGTTTACCTATATTTCCATCTTGACCGGAAGTTCTCTGGATTTATTTCTGGGCTGTCTGTTCTGTTTTATTGATCTATGTGTCTTTTTATGCCAGTAGCATGCTGTTTTGATTACTATAGTTTTGTAGTATAGTTTGAAATAAGGTTATCAGGATGCTCCAAGAACTTATTGGGATACTTCTAACTTTATTATTCTTTCTTAAGATTGCTTTGGCTATTCAGGGTCTCTTGTGGTTCCATGCACGTTTGAGGATTATTTGTTCTAGTTCTGTGAAAAGTACCATTGGTATTTTGTTAGGGATTGCATTGGACCTGTAGGTTATTTGGGGTAGTACGGACATTTTAAGGATATTGATTCTTTGTATCATGAACACAGTTTATGTTTCCATCTATTTGTATCTTCTTCAGTTTCTTTCTTTAATGTCTTTAGTTTTCTGAGTACAGGTCTTAGTTAAATTTATTTCTAGCTATTCTATATTTTTAAATTTAATTGTAAATGGTATTGTTTTCTTAATTCTCTTTATGACAAATCATTATTGGTATAGAAAAATGCAACCAACTTTGAATATTAATTTTGTTTCCTGCTACTTTACTGAGTTCTTTTACAGTTCTAATAGTTTTGGTGGATTTTTTAGGCGTCTCTGTATGTAGTATCATGTCATCTATAAATAATGACTTTTTTTTCTTTCCAATCTGGAGGCTTTTTTTCTTATTGTTATTGCTAGGACTTCCTATACTATGTTGAATAAAGTGGTGAATGTGGACATCCTTGTCTTTTTTTTTCAAATCTTAAAGCTTTCCGCTTTTCACTAGTGAATATGATGTTAGCTATGGGTTTGTCTTATATGGCATTTATTATGTTGAGATACATTTCTTCTGTCTTCAGTTTGCTGAGAGATTTAATCATAACAAATGTTGGATTTTTGTCAAATATTTTTCTGCACCTATTGATAGGATCATTTGGTTTTTATCCTTATTGTGTTTTAGGCAGTTATCATATATTTAATTGATTTGTAGATATTGGACCACCTTCGCATCTCAGGAATAAATCCCACCTGATCATTGTGTGTCATATTTTTAATATATTGGAAAATTCAGTTTGCTCATATTTTGGTGAGGATTTTTGCATCTGTGTTCATCAGACATATTGGCCTTAATTTTCATTTTTGTAATGTCTTTCTCTGGTTTTGGTATGAAGGTAATGCTTGCCTTGTAAAATGAGTTCAGATTTTTGGAACAGTTTGAGAAGGATGGGCATTAATTCTTTACATGTTTGGTAAAATTCATCTGTAAAGCCATTGGTCCAAGATTTTGTGTTTGTTGGGAAGTTTTCAATTACTGATTTGATTTTGTTAGTACTTACTGGTCTGTTTCTTCCTTATTTAGTCTTGGAAGATTGTATGTTTCTAGGACTTTACCCGTTTCCTCCAGTTTGTTTAATTTGTTGGCATATGATTGTAGTATTTTCTTATAATCTTTTGTATTTCTCTGGTGTCGGTTGTCATTTTTCCTCTTTCATCTCTGTTTTTATTTATTTAAGCCCTCTTTTTTTCTTGATGAGTCTGGCTAAAGGTGTATCAATTTTGTTATATTTTCAAAGAACCAGGACTTGGTTTCATTAATCTTTTGTATTTTTTTAGACTCAATTTTGTTTATTTTTGCCCTGATCTTTATTATTTCCTGTCTTCTTTTTGCTGTGGGCTTTGTTCTTTTTTCTAATCCCTTTATGTGTAAAATTAGATTGTTGATTTGAGAATTTTCTTGTTTCTTGAGGTAGGCCTATATTGCTATAAATTTCGCTCTAAGAACTGCTTTGGCTGTGTCCCATAGATATTTTGGGGTCATTGTATTTTCACTTCATTTGTCTTAAATATTTTTTGATTTATTTCTTGATACCATTGTTAGCCCACTTATTTAACAGCATGATAAATCATGGTCCATGGTTCTGTGTGTTTTTTAGTTTTCTTGTCATTGGTTTTTAGTTTTATACCTTTGTGATTGGAGAAGATGTTTCATATGATTTCTTGATATGATTTCAATCTTCTTAAATTTATCAATACTTGTTTTTTGGCTACCATATGATGTATTCTGGAAAATGTTCCATATGCACTTCAAAAGAATGTGCATTCTGCTTTTGTGTGAAATGTGTATCCTGGACAGTTTTAATGTTCTGTTATGAGACTCTAGGTTTTGTTTAAATTCTATGGAAAATATTGATGTTTTTGTTCTGGTATGCAGTTGACCTGGAGGTGGGTTCATTACACAGGTTGTGGCCAGTCTTCTCTGAGTTATAGTTTCAATGTCAGCTTCGTTTACAAAGCTGTTACAGAGCTATTTGATTGTGTCTTGTTTGTGTGCCATCCAGTAGCCATTTTAGGACTTAGAAGCCAGGTCTGTCCCCTAGTTCAGTTTTCAAAGTCTGTGGTAAGCTGCTTAGGGTCATAACCATGCATGTGCAAGTCAAGTATAAGTCGAAGAGTTCATAAACAACTTTAAGGAGTCACTTTTCTAAGTTCTTCCCTTTCTGTGTCTTTCTGGTACTTTATGGTTCTCTAGGGCTACTATTTTGGTAATCTGGCCAGAAAGCTGTGGCTTCATTTACTTGTCTTTTTTTTTTTTTAATTTTTTTTCTTTACTTTTTTTTTTAAGATTTTATTTATTTATTTTTAGAGGGGAAGGGAAGGAGAGAGGGAGAGAAATATCAGTGTAGGGTTGCTTCTCGTGCCTCCCCATCCGGGAACTGGCCTGCAACCCAAGCATGTGCCCTGACTGGGAATCGAACCGCGATCGTTTGGCTCGCAGGCCCGCGCTCAATCCACTGAGCTACACCAGCCAGGGCTCATTTACTTGCCTTGATGGTGTCTGTATCTGGGCCTAGAGTGGAAAGACAGTGAGCAAAGATTCATTAGGGGTTTCCGCCCTCTTTTGGGACCACAGCTCCTCTGCCTGGAAAGGATCCCCCCTTTCAGGGCTTTAGATAGCCTGCTGTGGTGGGCTGAGTTCTAAAGCTACCTTCCCACGATTCTTGTTCCCTTGTTATTCAATCAAACATTAATCTAGGTACTGCTGTGAAGGGACTTGGCAGATATAATGAAGACTACTAAATAGTTGGCCTTAAAATGGGGAGATTATTTACATGGGCCCAATGTAATACCATGAGCCCTTAAAAGCAGCAGAGATGGGCAGGGAGATTCAAAGTGTGAGAGGAATGTCACTTCTGTTGTTGGCTTTGAAGATAGGAGAAGGGGCATGAGACCTGGAATGTGGGTAGCCTTTAGAAACTGAGAACAACCCCTACTCTAGTCAGTAAGGAAACAGGGACTCCAGCCCTACAACTACATGGGACAATTCTGACAGCAGCCTCAGTGAGCCTAGAAATCGGTTTCTTTCCGGATTCTTAAGAGGCCAGATCACTGCCACCTTTATTTCAGCTTTGTGGGACCTGGAGCAGAGAAATACCTGAGTCTGTTGGATTTCTGACCTACAGAGCTGTGAGATAATAAAATTGTGTTGTTTTAAGTTGCAATAGAAAATGAATACACCTGCAGGCTGCCTTGAGCTAGAGGTGGAAGAAAATAAAGGGAGGGTTAAAAAGCATGCAATTTCGCTTATTCTCTGAGTGGTGGGGAAGCCCATTCCTCTTCCTTATGGCAGAACCAAATGGCCTTCCCTAGAGCTCTCTCTTCACATCCCGGGCACCGAGTTCTGGGTTTTGGCTGCATTGCATCCACCTGAGAGATCTTGAGGAGAGAGAAGTAGTAAACTTACTCCCAGTTCTATGACCTTCTTCCTCACTCCACGTACTACTTTTCTCTTTTTAGTGTCCCCAAATAACTGCTTTATTTATTCTGTTCTGATTTTATAGCTGCATTCAGTGGGAGAGACAGGGTAGAGTGTGCTTACTTGATCTTATCCAGAACTGAGTTAGTTTATTATGAAAAGCATTTTGTTTTTTTTGTGTGGAGAGTGGTAATCTCCAGTGGTAGTTTTTGCCAATACTTTAATGTACATTCTTGCATATTTTTTCTTAAACATTTGCAGGCGTTCTTTTTTTAAAAAAACAGCAACAACAATAAAAATGGGGTCATAATTTTGTAGAGGCTGCTTTTTATCACATAAAGTATTAGGGGCATTTTTACATGTTAGTAGATACACAGTAATGAACCTCACTTTTTAATTGTGAGTAGTAATACTAAAATAGTAGCGACTACCATTTCATTTAACCAGTATGGGAGTGTATTAGTTTGCTAGGGCTGCTATAATAGTATCACAGACGAGGTGGCTTAAACAAACATTTATTTTCCACAATCTTGGAGACTAGAAGTTCGAGATCAAGGTGTTGGCAGGGTTGCTTTCATCTGAAGCTTTTCTGCTTGGGTTGTAGATAGCCATCTTCTTCTGTGTCTTCACATGGTGTCTTAGTCAGTTTATGACATTTTACAGTACCATAGACTGGGTAGTTTAAACAACAAAAGATTTATTTTCTCACAATTCTGGAGACTGAGAAGTCCAAGATCAAGGTCCTAGCCAATTTATTTCCTGTTGAGGGCAGACAACCTCCTTTTTGGCATGCTGATGACTGCCTTCTCACTGCATCCTCGTATGGTGGGGAGCGGTGGGGAGAAGGGGGAGAGCACGCAAGAGCACATGCTCTGGTGTTTCTTCCTTGTTTTCCCTTACGACTTCATTTAACTTTTATCACCTCCTTATAGACAATTATAGTCATATGCGGTTAGGCCTTCAATGTAGGAATTGGGGTGTGGGGGACACACAAACATTCAGTCCATTACACATGGTCTTACCTCTGTACCTGTCTGTGTCCTAATTTCCTATTTTTTTAAAATTAGGACACCAATCCTAATGGATTAGGACCCACTCTAAAGACCTCATTTTAACTTGGTGTGTATTGGGAGTTCGGATTTCAGTGCAGAAATTTTGAGAGGATGCAGTACAGCCCATGATAGGGTGGTAGTGTAATTTTTCACCCTCCAGGTAAGGAAGCTGAGGCTCAAAAACCTTGTGTAATGTGGCTGAGATCACATGGTTGATAAAGGATAGAACCAGGATTCAAGTCCAGGTAGATTGGCTCCAGAGCCTGCTTTCTTAACCACCTGGTCATGCCCCCTACCCCATTCCCCACCTTGGCACTGCAGTTGTTGTCAAGTTAGGTAATTTAACTAATTCTGTATTGAGCATATGGGTTTTCACTCCTTTTTAAAATCCTATTAGTACTGCATTGACCATGATTTTTCAGGCATCACTATGCACCTCTGAAAATAATTGCTATTGTATAATGCCTAGAAATCAATTGCTCACAGAAATCATTATTAAATTTATATGTTTTTGCAAAATGCCCTCTAAAACATCACCTATTTACTCTCCCAGCAATAACCAATGAGTGTCAAGTTTTAGAAAGGAGCAGTGGAAAAACTACTTCCTGTCATAGGCTACAGATGAATTTGAATTGGGTAGTTATTGGGGGTATCTCAGAGTGCAGTGAAGGCCATCCTTTCTTTTAGATGGGGTGAAGATTGTGTACAGTGGTGCATCCTAATCAATTCATGAGTTACTTTCTTTTTTTCAGAATTTTGATTCTGACATAAGCAGTGTGGGAATAGATGGCTGCTGGCAGGCAGACAGCCAGAGGCTTCTCAATGAGGTGATGGTGGAGCACTTCTTTCGACAAGGAATGCTGGATGTAGCCGAGGAGCTCTGCCAGGTAACGGTGTGCCAACTGTGAGAAGGCGAAAAAGAAACGAAGGAGCTCTTTGTGGAGTTTTGAGTCTTCTTTTAGCCACAGATAAATTTTAGTATTTTAATTATCAGGACTGACCTCATTTTACTAGGAGATCTTTTTTATAATTGGGGAAAATTAATAATCCTAGAACTTCTTAATTGGATTGTTTCCTTATTCCTGCCCCCAAATGTTGGTTCTGAGTCCTCAACAAAGTCATCAGAAGGGATGCTACTGTCTTCATTTACTCTTTTGATAGGGAAAGTTAATATAGAAAAGAACAAAGAAGTTTGTGTATGTCCTTCTGTTCTAACCCAACCTGTAGAATTTTATCAAATGAATTTAAAGCTAAAATTTACTTCAGATGGGTATCATTTGTCTTTTATTTCTATTAGACATAAGTGTAGGGATCTCATAACAGTTTACCAAATACCGTCTAATCATAGTGGTAGCAGCTGCCATGTGCTGAGTACTTACCACTTACCTTTATTTCTCATGGCAGTCCTTCTGGGAGGGAGCATCTGAGGTCTGGAGCAGTAACTTTCTCAAGACCATACAGGTTCTTAGTAAAATAACTAGGTAGGATTCAGTCCCAAATATATGTGTCTTTAATTGTGTCCTCTGCTACCACGTGCTATTTGTATTTTCTGATAAGAATGAATACTACACTTGATCTTAGCCAAAAAGCAGAGGAGCTTTTTTATTGTATTTTCTGTTGAAGGACTATAAGGATTAAATAATTTAAGGCTAGTCTGTAAACAAAACCTCTAGTCCTTTTTTTTAAAATGTTTGTTTGTTTTTAAAGATTTTTATTATTTATCTTTAGAGGGGAAGAGAAGGAGGGAAATATCAATGTATGGTTGCTTCTCATGCATCCCCTGCTGAGAACTGGCCTCCAACCCAGGCATGTGCCCTGACTGGGAATTGAACTGTTATCCTTTGGTTCTCAGGCCCACGCTCAATCCACTGAGCCACCCCAGCCAGGGCACCTCTAGTCCTTTTACATTTTAAACAGGTCAACTATAACTCAGGTCTTTGTCTATATAAAGTTCCTAAAGTAAATTGTCATTTAGGTTTAAGTTTGTTTATAAGTAACAAGGACCCAAAATACTATTGGCTTAAGCAATTTTTTTTTTGGCATAGAAATAGGAGGTGGTAAGTCATCCACACCATATACTATAGTAGCTATGCTCTATGAAGCTCTTAGGGACCAAAGCTTTTTGTAGCTGTCCTGTTTCTAAGCTGTCCCCTGTCCTTGTGGTCTAGTATACCAGTGAAAACTGTGCCCTTTGATATTCCAGGAAGGGGCAAAGAGTACATGCTTATAGTTCATTGGCCAGAACTTTGTGTTGCAGTCATACCCAGCTTTATTCCATACGACTATATGCCCAGCTAAAATTTAGGGGTTCTACTACTTCAGAAAAAGAGAAAGAATGATAATGGGGCTCAGTCATCAGTCTCTGCCGTAGAAATACACGTTAAAAAGAAAGATCATGAATGGTTTGTCCCATATTTAATTTATAATATGCTTTTAATATATCTCTTTATCCCAATTACTGCTAACAAAAGTTCTTTCTATTTTTTTCAGGAATCTGGACTTTCTGTAGACCCCAGTCAGAAAGAACCATTTGTGGAGTTAAATCGAATATTAGAAGCATTAAAAGTCAGAGTTCTGAGACCTGCTCTGGAGTAAGTTACTGAGTTTGTTTTCTTTTGAATAGTTTGAGAGAACTCTGTAAGAAAACTTTTTTAGAAAACACATTAGAGATTTTGAGATCTGTATCACACCTTGGGTATACGTCAGAGAAATCAAGGGAGAATTATTTTTTTTCTTTTGGCTAAGGGAATATGGGAGATGTGTAATACAAGGAATGGTTAGAACTTACTTCACTTATCAATTGATCTGAATTCCCGAGAGGAAGGATTTTTCCTGTATCCAGGCTATACCGTCACTTTAGACTAGTATTACAACTGAGCACTGTTGTTTGGACAGGCTGAGTTTGATATTTGAACTTCCATAATGGGCCAGGTTCTGTGCTAGTATTCTCAAAAAAAAAAAAACAGTGTATTTGGAGCTAAGTTGTATGTGTAAAGAGAGCAAAGATTGTTATGATGGAGTTCTTTTCTAATTACCACTGTAAAATTTAATTATTTACTGTGAACTTGTTATTGCTATGAATTATCTGAAATTACTAAGCCATGATAAATGCCATCCTAGAGCGAGTCAGCAAATTTTTTTGTAAAGGGCCAGATAGTAAATATTTTAGGCTTTGCAAGCCACATAAGGTTTCCATCACATGTTCTTCTTTGTTTTATTTTACAACCCTTTCAAAATGTAAAAAACTAGCTTGGCCATCTGGCATACAAAATGAGCAGTAAGCCACATTTGGCCCTTGACCATAGTTTGCTGACCCTTGTCCTAGAATTTTTTAATGTGAGGATTACTGAGTTATTTATTGAAAGAAAGAAAGGAGGGTGGGAGAAAAGCTCCTAAAAGGAAGAAACTAGCTGATAGAAACAGTGATGTTGTTGTGAGATCATGGCCTTAGAATCCTCCTGGTATTTTAAAATTGGCAGTATTTGAGACTATTGTTACCAGAAGAAAATTGTTTGGAAGATCTTTGTTGATTTCATAAAATGCACATTTTTTCTACTAACCTATTTAATTTTTGTAACTTATTTTTGTAGAGTTCTTAAACCAGCCCAGATAAACAGGTAGAGATAGATAAATTTCTGTGTAAATTTATAAATTATAAATTCCTGTATAAATTAAATATGAGATAGGCAGATACTATGTTTTTGAAGATAGATGTTACTTAAATGGTACCATTGGCTATGATGCATAGTTCCTTCATAATTTTTTAATTTTTTTTAAAGCAGATTTCAGATTGTGATACACCTGGAAGATTAAATTCGTATACCTCTAATACCTCTTAAATAAAGTATGGTAACCACTCTTCTGTCTCCTTTCATAGTTCATATAGATAAAACATCTATAAAAGGGAGTGAGAGAACCTAATAAAAATATATGGGTTTTCCAGATGTTACATGGTGATCTGGAAATAACATATGAGTTATTCAAGGTAGGATTTATTTATCCATTAATTTCTCAGGCTTTTCATCCAACTTTTATTGAGTGCTTACTGTGTACCAGAGATGGTGCTGGGTATTCGGACATCCTCAGCAAAGTATTCAGGGCTTTTTCCTTTTGGAATGAAGGAAATTGATAAGACTCTTTTAACTTTGTTCTTTTTCTATAAGATCTAAATGTCTTACTGATAACTGTATCTTACACATCAGTTATTTCTGTTAATGTTTCCTGTTATAGCCTCAAGCAGTGCCTTTCAGGCAAAGGGAAGACGTGTTCCATCCAGTTGGTGGTAACAGTGTAAATTACAATAAAAGTTTTCTCATTTCACTTTTCTGAGACTGTTGCCATGTTATTGATATATACTAGCATGGGGGAATGTAGTGATAATTATAGCGTTGAGTACTTATAATGTGCTTAGCATTGTTCTAAGTATTTTACATGCATTAATATGTACTTTAACATTATTTTAACAGATGTTTTACATGTATTAACTTATAATCCTCATAATAATCCTATGAAGTAGGTATTCATTTTATAGAGGAGGAATTTTGAGGCCTGGAACATACTCCCTTAAAAACAAAAGATATGGAGTCAAAGGTTGTATGATAAACGCTTCACAAAATATTTCCTTAATACTCTGCTGTAAGAGATTTACTTCGGTATATTAGATGGTCCATCAGCAATCCTAAAGAAACTCATTAATTTTGTACCAGTGTTAACCATGCATATTTGACTAAAGAATCTGTGTCCACCCACACTCCCACAGTGCCCATTAAAACCCACAAAATTAGAGTTCTATGGAATATAAGTTTGGAAAATGATAGTTTAATGGAAATCTGTATTACAACAACTCAAACTTTTCCAATTCTTGCCTATTACCGCTGGATATAAGCAGTATTTACTTAGCGTCTTTTATGGGTAAGGTAGAGAAAATTCACTCTGTGTAGCAGAAGTTGAAAAATGTAGGACATCACTTTGGGGAACTGTGGTTCAGATGTAAGGGGAAGATATCTTTCAGTTGTGTGGCATCCTCTTTTTGTACCTGTTGGGAGGAAAGCCTATGGAACCACCCAAGAAGGGAAGGAGGAAGGTGAGAGGCTGCAGTAGTTCTTTCCAGGCAGCCTAGGCAGCTGAAGAGACCAGCCAGCCAAAAAAATTAATATGGACAGAGGCCATGGAAGGGCTAGATGAGAAGGAAGTCTGGAGTGTTAGTAATTGCAAATAGTGAGAGACAGTGGAAAGAAGGCAGAAAAGAATAGTGATATGGTAGAGAGAAATGGCAGGAGAATGGCTAGTTACACTTACAGATCAGGAGGCTGCTGACTTTTTGTTCCTGCCCTTATATTTCTGAGTTTGTATGCCCAATGGAAAGGATACAGAAGGGAATATAACACAATGGAATGTAAAGGCCAAGAGGGAAAAGCATATTTGGAGTAATAATATCATTTTCCATGGTCTGTTTTATGTTTGTTACTGGCAAAATTTAAATGAAGTTCTGAGACAATAGATACTCCTCAGGAGGGAGAATAGGCTTGGCCAATACTCATCTGGATATATTCTCACCATGGAATTGAATAGTCAAGCCATGACAATAGAGAAATTGAGAATCTCTATAAAAATAAGGGGAAAATTGAAATAAATTATCCATGGAATTGTTTTAAAGAGGAAGGAGTTAGACTAGGCCAGGACAGAGAGTTAAGAAGAAAGACATTGGAGTTTCATGCCTGTAAAATGCCGATCTATTATTAACTTAGGCTAATAAAATCTCTTGGTTTTGTGGTAGGAAACTAGCAGTAAATAAGGCAATGTTACATTTAAGTACTGCATTAGAACTACCAGTTTACAGAACTGTGCTGATCAGTGGGGTGGCCCCTGCCATACCTGCTATTAGGCACATTGACCAAACTGCATTTCTGAGAAACTCTGCAAAGTTGGAAGTGTGTGTATTATGTTTTTAAGTAGACTTAAATGTGTAATTCTACAGTTTGTATGGTTTCTTAAATGCTATGTTAAGGACGAAGATTCACACCAGTTCTGAGATGAGTAAAATGTTAGTAATTCCAGTGCTGGACTTCAACCCTTATCTGAGAAATTACTATTGAAAATCTCTCAGAAATAATATGTTAGCTATCCATTTCTGTCTCTAAAGCAAAGTTTATAGGGTTCCTAACTTTTGGCTGAACTTCGGTTTTCATCATCTGAATTTTTATGCATTTGATTTAGTCACCAGTAATGATCAGCCAGGTCCACAGCTGTGGAGTAAATACGTGTCACTCATTTCCCTGAACTTCATTTTTTTACTCCCAGAAATATAGCCCTAAAGGAAACTAGAAAAAGGAGATACTCGTAAGCCTTGAAAAATGTAATGACAGGTTGTAGTGGAGCGTACTGTGGGAATTGGCAAGAGGCATTTTTATTTCACTATTACCAGAAATAGATACCAGCACAGATTGGCCAAATTGTGAGAGGAAGGAGAAAAACAGATTAATTCTGTCAGTTAGATTCCTGGGGGAGAACAGCAAACTGTGAAGGTAGAGCCTTGTTTTAATTATTTTTGGAATGATATGGAAATTCTAAATGTGGAGCTAACAATGTGCCAAGTCTTTTTAGAGGCCTGGCAAGTAGGATAATTAATGCTCAGTGTTTCTGTGGGGTAACTGGTAGATGTGGGTTGCTAATAAGTAAGTGTTACTGTTTTAGGGTCTTTTTATGGAAGAGACCCAAAAGGTCTGCAGGATGCAGGGGCAGTGAACAGAGATAATTGTGACATTGTGACCTTAATGGGTGTCATCTCTTTGTCTGCAGTATTTCTCCAAAAAGGAGTGGATCCAAAGCTGACGATGCTCTTCTAGCCTACATTGGAGATTTGGGAGCAGAATTTCTTTTTTAAAAAAATCACAGTAAAGTTATAATGTAACTGAATGTTTACTAGCTTGCTGGTCTATGCTATAATGGTGATTGGTTTATTAAAAATCAAAATCAAAAGTGTTCTTCTAGAAATGCCATTATCCCCAGAGTATAGCATCCTATATCCTCAAATCTCTAACTAGCTTTTTCTCTTTTTGGTCATGTTTTCTAGTGCTTTGTAGACAGTGGGTTAAACTTTTGGTTCTGATTATAGTTTTGTGCTTTGCAGATTTTTGATTTGGTTGTTACAAGGTTTATTAAGCCTGTGACTATCTTCTCCCCCCATTTTTGCTCCATGAATCAAATACCCAAATATTCACTGTGGACTTCTAGCTAAGAAAACTTGAAACATTTTTGAAGGGGATTAACTCATACATGCACATTGTCATGTTCTCACCCAGTTGCTTCTATAAAAATTAAAGTGGCACAGAGTATTACATGGAAGTGCCCATGTAACTTTTAAAAAATATAATCTTAAATATAATTTTCTTACTGGAAATATGACTTTGAAGAATCGTCACAGTTCATCCATTCAGTAAACACATACTGAGTAGTTATTATTGAATGTCTTTTTGTGCCAGTGTCTGTACAGTGCTTTAACCAGTTTCCTCTTTTAATGCCTACAGCCCTTCCAAGTGCCCCCATTTAATAGTAAGGAAATAGACTTTTAGAGAATTAGGTAGTAGATTGCCCCAGTTCACACTTCAGAGCTAGATTTAAGTCCACGAATAGTTGATTCTTCTAACCTGTACTCCTTATCTGTATACCCCATTCAGAGTAGGGGGTGTGAGAAGATGAGCAAGACACAGCCCCTGCCTTATGAGACCAGAAACCATCCTACCAAATAGATTATACAGTGAGCCATGTAAGAGATTCAAATAAAGAATATCTAAAGTTAAGTGGATTACTAGGAAAATTATAGAAAGTATGGTAGTTCAGCCTGGGCCTTGAATTTTTCAACTCTATTCTCAGCTACTCAATTTGTGTTTATACTTTGTAAAAAATTAACTCACACCCATTTTGGAAGAGATGCTTTTAATTTTGTAGAGGGAACAAGTCTTCTCACTGGACTAGCTTTAATTCACCTGGACACATCACTATTGATGGTAATGCAAGTTGCTAGACCAGATTATCTGAACATGTTTGCTTGTTTTTCTTGGCCTGCACCTCTCTACCTTCATTCTGTTCTCAGTGGGCCTATTTTCCTTCTTTAATTTTTCATACTACATGACTGATGCCTTCAATTTATCCTGTTGGACAACCACTGCTTTCTTCATCCATTGCTTGCATAATATCCCTTCCCAGCATAAACCCTTTGGTTTTCTAACCTACCCCTCCTTTGCCTTTAAAAAAGAAGAGTGGAGGGGCAGACATCTTGGTGGAAAGTAGAAAACTAATCTCATTTTTTTCTAATTCTTCCAGATCCATGGTAATAGTACGTAGAATCCCAAACTTGATCAGTTCCTCAAATTTACATCTTTCTTTATTGCATCATTGTGAGCTTTCCTTGTCTTTATAAAGTAACCTCCTGCCTCTAAGATCCCTATGTTCTTTTTCCTCTATTGAACCTAGGGACAACCCTCTCTGTACAATCTGCCCAAATTTTATGTACCACAGTTTGAATAACACTGGTTCTCCAACAACACAGTTCAAATTTCAGTTACCATAATGTATTAACTGTGAATAATTGCGTAACTTCAATGTCAACTCTTCAGTCTACAAATCACTATATAAATAACAGGTATGCGTCATGATCACCATCAGTCACATCACTTCTAAGTCTTTCAGTGATCGGGTCACTCTGCATCTGTTATGTATTACATGCTCGGACAGCAAGTGTGTGGTTGTGTCGGCACCTATCTCCCAGTGATAAACCCATGTAACATATTACAGAAACTGGATTGTTAAAAGAGAGACTTGGTCAACAAAAACTGAATTACTAGAAGTTTAATTGAATGTTATTAGAAAGATTTGAAAGTGAAAACACCAAAGTGAAGCTGTGATGAAACCTAGGCCTGCACGAAGCTGTGGTATAAAGCATATGGAAACAGTTTTAAAAAATCAAGTTTGCGTCAACATTTTATAATTAAAATTGCACAGGAAATAGAAAGCTCCTTGTGGTTTAAATGATGGATCACATATTCTGCTTTGGATTGAAGACTTAAAAAAAAGACCAAAACAGGTCCATCAGTTTAACTAACATTCAGGCCAAAGTGTTGAAGTTAGTAGCCTTGTTGAAAGAAAACAGATCAGACTTCTGGTCAATATGAGGCATGGGTAAACACAGCTTGCTTCCTTGTACAACCACATCAAAATTAGAACTAAACAATAGACTACACATCACCAGAACTGTCAGAAATCAAGTTGAATGGAAGTCCGACAGATATACAAAGAAATCCTATCTGTCCAGATTGTTAAGTGACATGGAGACGTGGGATGGGCTGGTCCCATCCCCATGTGTGGTGGATAAAAATTCAGGAGGATATCTCAGGAGCGAGGAGCCCCAGCCCCACACCAGGCACCCCAGCCTAGGGTTCCAGTGCCAGGAAGATAAGCCCACATAGCTACTGACTGTAAAAACCAGTGGTGATTGAGTCAGTCATATGAACTCTACTGGTTCCCAAACAGTGCCTCTTAAAGGGCCCGCACATGGACTCACTCAGACCCACTCCCTCTGAGCTCCAACACTAGGGTAGCAGCTTGGAAGGATCCAGTGGCATATGGGGAGGAACTGAAGTGTCTGCCATCAGGGTAGGAGCTGGGGGGACAGCTTTCTCTGAAACAGAAAAGTGGGCAGAGGGTATTGTTCCTTTTCTGAACCCTTCCCCAACAGAGCCACAAAGCTGGCATGTGGGGGGTATACCTGAGACTCTCTTAACCTGGCTCACATGGTTTGCACTGCCATGGGGAAATCCTAAAGCTCTGACCTACCCAATTTACAGCCCACCCAAGCTGTTAACAGTGGCTTTTCTGTATGAGTGGCTCATCTCAGCTCAGACTTCACATCTTCCTAAATCCTCTCAAGTGACAACCAGCCTCAGTGAGCCACCATACATCTGGCTAAGCAGCCCCAGGCCTGGCATTAGCAGCAGTTAGCTTTGGATCACAGTTTGGCCTCACCTGGGAACCTTCAAGTCCAGCACAAGTAGCAGTCACCTGAAGGTTGCTTTTGTAGCTCATGATCTGTGGCCCTGGGTGGAACACAGGTAGGTGGTAGCTGACCCTGGCCTGCACCACCCAGGAAACCCCAGAGCTTGTGCACCCAGTGGACAACTGCAGACTACGTTGGAGCACCACCACCCTGCCCCTTGCACAGCTGATCCTCCACAGAGGATAGAAGTTGGTGGTCAGTAGTCACAGCCAGTCCTTGTAGCTGACTGGGTAAATCTTTCCCATCAATCTGCCAACAGCAGTCAAAGCTCAGCTGCAAGGAAAGGGTGAACTCAGCTCACCAGAAGGGTGCACCTCGAGTACCCAGCTTGGGTAATAGGGGAGGTGGTGCCACTGGCCACTACAGGACACCCGCTACTTTAGGCCGTGCAGCAAAGACAGAGAGTCATAGCAGCTCAACCTAACATTAAGAAACAAACACATGGAGGCTGCCAAAATTAGGAGACAAAGAAACATGGCCCAAATGAAAGAACAGATCAAAACTCCAGAAAAAGAACTAAATGAAATGGAGATGAGCAGTTTATCAGATGCACAATACAAAACACTGGTTATAAGGATGCTCAAGGAACTTAGTACCTCAACAGGCTAAAAAAGATCTGGACGTATCATTGCTTTGATTCTTGGATAAAGCCAAGAATCAAAGCAATGATATGGAACAAGAAGAAAAAAGAATCCGAAAAACTGAGGATACTGTAAGGAGCCTTTGAGACAACTTAAAATGTACCAACACTTGCATCATGGAGGTGCCCAAAGGAGAAGAGAAAGAAAAGGAAATTGGAAATCTATTTGAAAAAAATAATGAAAGAAAACTTCCCTAATTTGGTGAGGAAGTAGACAGGCAAGTCCAGGAAGCACAGAGTCCCAAACAAGATGGATGCAAAGAGGCCCACTCCAAGACACATCAAAATTAAAATGCCAGAGGTTAAAGATAGAGAATCTTTTTTTTTTTAAGTGATGATGTGCTGTGAAGACACTTGGCATACCATTATAGCCACTTTAAAGGGAAGACTTTACTTTTGCTTGGTGTCTGGCTGTGTAAACTACTGACAAAAGAACAATATTCAGCCAAGCCTTAAAGAGAAAATCTTAAAAGCAGAAAAGCAATGGGTTATCTATAGGGGAATGCCCATAAAACTGTCAGCTGATTTCTTAAACTTTGCAAGCTGGAAAGGATTGGAAAGAAATATTCAGTCATGAGGAGCAGGGACCTTCAGCCAAGATCGCTCAAGCAATAATATCAAATGATATCCAGCAAAGGTATCATTTAGAATCAAAGGGCAGATAGATTCCCAGACAAGAAAAAACTAAAGGAGTTCATCATCACCAAACCATTATTATATGAAATGTTAAAGGGATTTACTTAAGAAAAAGAAGATGATCAAAACTATGAACAATAAAATGGCAAATAAACACATTACCTACCAACAATTGAATCTAAAAAACTAAGCAAACAACAATACCAAGGGCAGAATCATGAACACAGAGTTTTTTGTTGGTTGCCAGGATGGGGGCATGTGAGGGAATGGGTGAAGAGGTGAGGGTATTAAGAAGTATCGAATGGGAGTCACAGAATAGTTATGGGGATGTAAAGTACAGTCCAGGAAATGGAGTAGCCAAGGAAATTATATGCACAACCCATTAACATGAACAAAGGAGTGTATTTTGCACGAGGGAGTGTGGAGTGCTTGGCGGGGGGCGGGGGGCAAAGGGGGAAAAGTTGGGAGAACTGTAAGAGCTTAATCAGTAAAATATATGAGGTCTGTCTGGTAAAAGTTCAGCCATTGTTAATATAATGGGAATGGTTTGCATGACATCAACATAACATGGCAGCCAAGGAGAGAGGACTGGAATGTGCATCATGAACGATGATGACTTCACTGTACTGGTCAGTGGGGGCAGCAGACACAGTTGAGTGAGCATGTGTACTGTGTGGCCATCATATTCAAGTGACTGAGTGAGGAGAGCAACTGATCTGCATCAGATTTTGCATCAAGCTTGAACAGTCCTCTGTGGAAACTTGTTTGGATGATTCAGAAGATTGCATCTATGGGCAACTGGTGAGTGGCAGCTTTATCATGATAACACACCTACTCATGCATCACGTCTTGTGCAGAGTTTTTTGGCAAAACATCAAGTCACCCGAGTTACTCAGCCCCCCTACATCTCAGGTTTGGCACCCTGCAACCTCTGGGTTTGCCCCAAACTAAAATCACGTTTGAAAGGGAATAGATTTCAGACTGTTGATAAGATTCAGGAAAATTTCAAAAAAGAAAAATTCAGGAAAATATGGTGGGGCAGCTAATGGCGATTGGGAGAACTGTGTGAGGTCCCAAGGTGCCTACTTTGAAGGGAACTGAGGTGTCATTGGCCTGTGTGTGATGTTTCTTATATCTTGTATCTTTAATAAATGTCATTGTCTCAGAAGTTACCATGAATTCACCAATGTTAAGTTATCTGGGGAAGCTGCTAGTGTGGATCAGAATGCTGCTGTGAGATTTATATCCAGATTTCAAAGGTCAGTTAAGATGAATGTTTTGATGGCCAAGGAATGCAACCCCATCAAGAACTTATACAACCAAAGATATAGGGTCGTGAAGTGGTCATAAAAGAGATAAAGGTATATGAACCTTCTTTTTTAATTAGGAGGAAATACAGAGTAACTGTAAGACCTATACTCATCTGTCCAGTTATTTGTGGCAAAGGAATTAAGGGGTCAGAAAAACATAAATGTGTTTGCCAAAGTACAGGCCTGGGGGTATGAGGCTGCAGTCCTATCAGGCAAGGGTTTCACCTGAGTGCTTATGTATTTGGGGGTATCATCCCTAGTTTAGAAAGTGACATTTTGCTGGGGAGAGAAGTTTACAAATAGTTATTCTAAATCCCTTCCCTTCTGAGATTTAGGCGTAATGTAATATTTAGAAGTTAAATAAATTTAATACATTGTTTCAGAATAGAATGACAAGAAATGAAACTAAGAAACATGAAAACTTGTATCCTATGAATTTGGGTTTTGCATTCTCCTGCATTCCATCAGCTTATTTTTGTAATGGATGTCTATTTACTTTCCTAAAAATTTCGGGGGGAGGGGCAGGAATTAGCAATGCTAGTTTTTTCTGATTATTTTGTAGCCTTGTTTATAACATAATTTGAAAATGTGTAAAAATAAGTTCAAGTAATAAATTAAAAATTACATGGTCTAAAAAAACACCTCCAAGTTAAAAAATAGGGCACCTATATTTATAGCTTGAAAAACTTGAATTTATAATTCATGGTTTGAATTACTTGTAGGAAATGTAATTTGCAATTTACTTTGTTAGCTTTTTGATGAAAGTGGAAGAAATTTTGTTTACTTTTGCATTAGCTTAATAATGTAATATCTTTTTACATAGAAGAGTAGTATGTGTTCACTGTAGACAACTTGGAAGACACAGGACAGCGTAGACTACTCTAAACTCATTGTTGTCGGGAGTTCCGTTAGCTGCCGTTCGCTCGTGTGTCCTCGTGGTGGGTTTAGCCCCTTGGTGTTTGGTGGTCAAATAGTTGGCATCCTGTTCTGAGTAGTCATATCCGATGTTAGAGTAGCTGATAAATAACGTGTGAAATCCAGCTTTTTGGGAGTCATTCATATTAAAAATTCTGGTAACTAGAAGTTCCTTTTTTTATACATCACACCGTTTTTCCCCCTCCCTTAACATATCCAGTGGTCCTTGGTAAATTGTGTTAGGTGGGAAATATTTATCCAACTAAAGGTAAGTTAAAGAAGAATATAATACTGATGGCTTCTATATTTTGATATGCTAGAAAAAATCAAAATAATGTTTCTTACCACTTGATTGCAAAATTGAAAGTAATGCTGGCTGTTATACATTTCTGTTTTAGTGCTTACCTGAACTGGTAGTTCCAGCTCAAGATTGGTTGTTCAAACTGTTTGTACTAAGAGGCCTGAGTCACTGTTGTTTGGATCATCAATATTTTTTTCTCATTAGTTCTATATTTATTCATATCTTTCTGGCACAGTGTAAATACACCATAGCAGTGGTGTCAGACTCATTTTTACCAGGGGCCACATCATCCTTGTGGTTGCCTTCAAAGGGCTGAAGTAATTTAAGGACTGTATAAATGTAACTACTCCTTAACTGTTGAGGAGTTGAAATTACATTCGGACCTTTGAAGGCAACCTGGAGGCTGATGTGGTCCCTGATGAAAATGAGTTTGACACCCCTGCAATATATGATGTTTATGTGGCTTTATTTGCCTGATCAGACTGGAAGCAACTTGAGTAAATACTAATGTTTACTGTTTTTAATTCCAAAGTGAGTAGCACAAAATATTGCACCTAACAAACGTTTAAAGATTGATGGTTCCCTTTCAGAATTTGGTGATTCATTATCAGTTTAACAGGAAAAAAAGTAGTGGATCTAGGCAATTCAGTAGTGAGTCTCATGGCTGACACCTCCTTCAAAGTGTGGCCTAGCACAATTCCTAATCTGTCATGTTAACTCATCAGAGTCAATCATGCCTTAGTGTAAAAGCATACTAAGTATGTAATTGTCATCTAACAATATTTTTTCCTTTTTTTCATTGGTTGAAAGCCTCTTCAGTTTTAATTGTGTTTACTTTTATACAAATGTCTTTGGGCCTAGGGATTGATGTTACCACCAACTTCCACAAGATGGCAGACCAAACACTGTTTTTCATGTTACTAGGTTTCAAACAATTTTTAATACACCTTACTTAAGCTGTTAATAATTGTTAAAATCACGTTTGCTTTTTCTTTAGGTGGGCAGTATCAAACCGAGAAATGCTTATAGCCCAAAACAGCTCCTTGGAATTTAAGCTACATAGACTGTATTTTATTAGCTTGCTAATGGGTGGAACTACAAATCAGCGGGAAGCATTACAATATGCTAAAAATTTTCAGCCATTTGCCCTAAATCATCAAAAAGGTGAGTCTGAGTCACATATTTCTTAACATCTTATTTTGTTTTTTAATTATATTTTATTGATTATGCTATTACAGTGGTTCCCCTCCCCAGATCCCCCACACTTCCTCAGGCAATCCCCACACCATTGTTCATGCCAGGGGTCATGTGTAGTTTTTTTGGCTACTCCATTTCCTATATTGTACTTTACATCCCTGTGGCTCTTCTGTAACCACCTATTTGTTCTTCTTAATCGCCTCACCTCTTTACCTATTTCCCCACACCCCCTCCCATCCAGCACCCATCAAAACACTCTCTATATCCATGATTCTGTCTCTGTTCCTCTTGTTTGCTTAGTTTTTTAGATTCAACTGTTGATAGGTATGTATTTATTGCCATTTTATTGTTCATAGTTTTGATCATCTTTTTTTTCTTGAATAAGTCCCTTTAACATTTCATAGAATAATGGTTTGGTGATGATGAACTCCTTTAGTTTTTTCTTGTCTGGGAATCTCTTTATCTGTACTTTGATTCTAAATGATGCCTTTGCTGGGTAGGCAAATGATGCCTTTGCTGATTCTAAATGATGCCAATTTTGGCTATAGGTCCCTGCTTTTCATGACTTTGAGTTTTTCTTTTCAGTCCCTTCTAGCCTGAAAAATTTCTTTCGAGAAATCAGCAGATAGTCTTAAGGGAACACTCCTGTAGGTAATTAACTACTTTTCCCTTGCTGCTTTTAAGGTTCTTTGTCTTTAACCTTTGGCATTTTAATTATGATGTGTTTTGGAGTGGGCCTCTTTGTATCCATCTTGTTTGGGACTCTCTGTGCTTCCTGGACTTGCATGCCTATTTATTTAATCAAATTAGGGAAATTTTCTTCCATTATTTTTTCAAATAGATTTCCAATTTCTTTTTCTTTCTCTTCTCCTTCTGGCATGCCCAAAATGCAAATGTTGGAATGCTTGAAGCTGTCCCAGGGGCTGCTTACACTGTCCTCATTTTTTGAATTCTTTTTTACTTCTTGTTGTTATAATTGGTTGTTTTTTGATTCCCTATGTTCCAAATTGCTGATTTGATTCTCGTCTACATCCAGTCTAGTGTTGTTTCCCTGTAAATTGTTCTTTATTTCAGTCAGTGTATCCTTCATTTCTGACTGGATCTTTTTTATGCTGTTGAGGTCCTCACTAAATTCTTGAACATCCTTATAACCAGTGTTTTGAACTCTGCGTCTGATAGATTGCTATCTCCATTTCGTTTGTGTTTTTCTGGAGTTTTGATCTGTTCTTTCATTTGGGCTATGATTCTTTGTCTCTTCATTTTGGCAGCCTTCCTGTGTTTGTTATTGTATTTAGGTTGAGCTACTATGACTTCCTGTCTTTGTAGCATCACCTAATGTAGCAGGTCCCCTACAGGATCCAGTGGCACTGCCTCCCCTATTACCCACACTGGATACTTGAGGTGCACCCTTTGGGTGGGCTGATTATACTCTCATCTTGTAGTTTAGCCTTGATAACTGTTGGCAGGTCAGTGGGAGGGATTTACCCAAGCCAGTCAGCTGCAAGGACTGGCTATGGCTACTGACCACCAACTTCCATCCTCCATGGAGGATCAGCTGTGCAGGGACAGTGTGGTGGTGCTCTGATGTGGTCTGTAGCTGTCCACTGGGTGCACAAGCTCTGGGGTTTCCCAGGTGGTGCTGGCCAAGGTTAACCCCCACCTTTGTTCTGCCTGGGGCCACCCTGCCTGAGCTATAAAGCAGTCTGAGATGGCTGCTGCTTGTGCTGGGTTTGGAGTTTCCCAGATGAAGCAAGCTAAGCTGTTATTTTAGGCTGGCTGCTGCTAGTGCCAGGCCTGGGGCCACTTAGCAAGAGATACAGGGGGTTGGGGGCTTGGGGGCTCACTGAGGCCAGCTGTTGCTTGTTTAAGAGGATTTAGGGAGCTGTGAAGCCAGAGCCAAGACTGTCTGTGCATATGGAAAAGTCATTGTTAACAGTTTGAGTATCCTGGTAAATTGGGTGAGATGGAGTCTAAGGAGATCTCCAGGGTGGGGCAAACAGTTTTAATCAGATTGATGGAATCCCAGATGTGGCATTTGCCACCTGGCTGTGTGGCTATGTGGGGGGAGGGTTCAGAAAGGGGACAGTGGCCTCTGCCTACCTTTCCTACTGGGAGACAGCTGTCCCCCAGCTCTTGCCTTGATGCTAGATACTTCAGTTCCTCCCTGTATGCCACTGGTGCCTTCCAGCTGCTACCTCAGTGCTGGAGCTCAGAGGGAGTAAGTCTGTGTGTGGGTTCCCTAAGAGAAACTGGGTGGGACTCCAGCAGGTGTCCCACTGACTCAATTTTTGCGAGCAGGAGTTATGGAGGCTTATCTTACAGGCACTGACTGGAACCCTGGGCTGGGATACCTGGTGTTGGCTGGAATCCCTTGCTCCCTTAGATACCCCTTCCGAATTTTTATTCACTGAATGTGAATGTGGGACCAGCCCTCTCTGTGTCTCCGCCCCTTCTCCCAGTATGGATGGATGTGGTTTCTTTAATTCCTCAGTTGTTAGACTTCCATTCAACTTGATTTCTGGTGGTTCTTGGTGATGGTTGTTCTATATATATTAGTTGTCATTTTAATGTGGTTGTAAGCCATGTTTACCTACGTGGCCATCTTGACCGGAAGTCTAAGTGAAGCACATGTTTTTAATGTTTGCAGCAGACTTATAGCCACCACTGGAATTGAAGCATATCTGAAGTAGATCTAATATGTGCTTCCTAGTGAATGAAAACAGTAGTAGATGATAATTACAAAAAAAGCTGTGACTGGGTCTAGAGCAAAAAAAAGTATTAGACTCAAATGAAATGTCAGGTCAAATGCAGCCTAGCAACTACTAAACAATACTGTTATGAAGCAGAGAAAATCAGATGAAGCCAACTTATGAGTCCGGTTAGATTGACAGGCCTCAGAATTGGAATTCAAATATTTAGAAGCAGAAATGCCCATCCGTCCAGATCATGATGGCTCTGAAGGGGTTTCAAATGTAGCGAACTGAAATATTAGCCAAGAAATTAATGCACACTCAATACAGCATGCTTTATTTTCAAGACATTTGTCAACTTTTCATCTGGATATGTACAAGACCCAATAGTGTCTTTCAAGAGTAAAGATTGCACACAGAGCCCTCATAGATTTAAGTTAATTTAAAGCAGGTAATTTCTGCAGTGCTCCATACGTAATTACTCAGTAGCCAAAGGGTATTGGGTGAATTTTCAGGAGACTTGCATCTGGGCCTTGGCCTCACTATGTACTTCCAAGCTTTGTGACTTTGTAAAAGTCATGTTAAGTTTCTGATTCCCAGTTTTCTTTTGTAAAAATTGCAAATAAGTTTTTATTACTGATCTCTGTAACAGTCAGCTTTCCGTGGATACTTTGTATGGAGCTATATCAAGTTATTGATACTGAAAACTGAGGCTGAGTGGAGAGAGGAATTCTCTGAAATAACTAGTTGCCCTCCCTTAAAAAACGTTAGAAAGAGACATTGCATTTTGGGGGATTTGATACTAAACTGAGGGGATATGAAAAAGAGTGAAGTGTGCACTTGCTCCCCCTGCTCTGGCCCCCATTCATAGCACCCCCAGGTGTCACAGTGGGAGTGGTGGGTAGTTCTACAGTCAAATATATGGTGACCCCTTTTATAGCATAATTATTACTCTCGAAGATAATGGTAATTGTACTACACTATTTGTAACAATAAAATAACTGCAAGTTCAATGTTAGTGCTTTCTTTTTTCCCCTCCCTTTTCTCTGTACTGTTGCTTTAAGGTGAAGGGAGAAGCCAAGCTTAAAGACCAGAATTCTAAAAGACATTGTGAATAAATGATTTAGGCTGTGTCAGTTGGGGGGATTCTTGCCTTTCTCAGCCTATTACCTGCAGGCCAGCTCTATTTCAGGTATAATCATTCACACCTCTAAGTTGCTGCTGCTGTTGTTTAGACATTCAGGTTTTGATGGGAAGCCTCGTGTACCTGAGACAAGGGATTGAAAACTCACCATATGTTCACCTGCTTGATGCAAACCAGTGGGCTGACATTTGTGACATCTTTACTCGGGATGCCTGTGCCCTCCTGGGGCTCTCCGTGGAATCCCCTCTCAGTGTCAGGTATGGAAATTGGTCCTGTTACTGAAATATACATCATATTGGTTAGTTCTCAATTTGTTGCCTAGTTCTTGCTGTTTAAAGCCAAGAGATTGTCTTTCTGAAGAAGAGTGTAGTTGGTATTTTAAGAGATTATCATGATTGACAGTGACAGTTTTAGAGCAGCGGTTTCTAAAGTGTAATCCGTGAATCTGTGGGGTCCTGAGCCTTTCCCACTAGGTTGACATTTGCCCAGATATGGCAGAAACAGTGCTTGAGCCTTAGCACAGATCAGGGCAGTGGTCTGAAAAGTCCCGTTTTCCTTACCACCACACACTCGCAGCTTAAGACATGCTGGTTTTACTTAAGAATGTTCTTGATAAAACATTAAAATGATTTTTTTTATTAAATATTGACTTCTGAGTACACACATCTTTATAATATTTGTGTGACGTAGTAGGAAGTTCACATAAAACACTTCAGCTTCATGCCAAAATATGATTATCATCTCAGGAAAAAGCACCTGTATGTTGTTAGAGTTATGAGCTAATAAGCTAGTTTTCTTTATTTTTTATTTTCATGGAACACAGCTGTTACTTGAAAGAATAACTAAAAGACAGACTATAATTATTCATACTCAGATGTTTAGCATACATTTTTTGAAATAAACAAAGTGAGCCTGTTATATTAAGGAAAGCAACTGACAGTATCTTTTGCCATAATGATAGAATTTAAGTTTTTGAGCTAAAATAGAAATTTTGGAAAACTTGTACTGCCACTGTGAGCTTGACAGCTTTCCCATATTTAAAGACTTTTCTGATTTGCTTGGTGATATTAATGAAGTTTTTTGATGATGTATAATTAGATATGTTAATTCTTTGAAGGTCTTAATTCAGTAGGATCTTACAAAATCATTCATTGAGTAAAAGAGTCATTCATAGTATAAGACCATTGGATTTGAATGAACAGTACAAAAGATTCAGTGGTAAGGATTCAGATTCCATGGTACAAAAAACTTTTAAGAAACTACTCCTTGTTTAGTTTTGATGTGGCATTAAAGAAGAATATCCACAATTATCTGAAAAGGCAGTTAAATTACTATAGATGTGTGTGAGACTAGATCATTTACTTCAGCCTGAAGGACCCATTGCAACAGATTGAACGCAGAGGAAGATTTAAGAATTCACCTGTCTTCCATTAAGCCAGTCGTTAAAGAGCTTTGTAAAAGTGTAAAGCAGTGCCAGTCTTCTCACACATTTACTTTGGGCTTGGAAAATAGGGGGTTTTGAGTAAGAATATCATTTATAACATGTATTAAGTTTGTTATTTTTATGTGAATTAATATTTTTAAAAGTTTTGGTTTTAATTTCTAGTGCAATAAATGATGATAGATATATCCACAAAAACAAATGCTCTTTGATATCCTGAATATTTAAGTATGCAAAGAGGACCTGAAACCAAAAAGTTTAAGAACCTATTTTAAGAAAATAACTTGTTTACTCCTCATTTAATTCCTCAAGTGTTTTTCATTACTGCTTGTGCCCGGCAATGTGTGGGGTACAGTCTGTGTTCCGTAGGGTGCACCATCGGACTGCAGGAGACACTCACGCATTTAACCATAATGCAGGGCCAGGCTGCAGGTCAGGTTGTCTGGGGAACAGACTCTGAAATGGGTGGAGATTGGCAAGGAAGAGGTTCCTGGGATCACCCCATGTGGTGGGAATAAAAGCAGCAAGATTAGGCAGAGGAAGAAGTTGAAATGTGAATGCAGGCTAACCAAAGGCCTCAGCCCATCCCTGAGGACCTCCCGTATTGGGACAGCAGGGCTGGGCTTTTGTATCCACGTGGAACATTCATCAGATGTGACCCTGGTCAGTGGAAAGTCCTGAAGAGGAACTGTGCTGAGAATTGACTGCTGACACTTGTAGATCTGAGTACTTGTGCCCTGAACAGGGACAATCTGGGTCTAGAAGGAACTGTGCAAAAGAGTGTTTCAGAATGTCATTAATGACTATCAGTCCATTAAGTCTGGTGGTTCTGTATAACTTAAAACCTATGTGTGTGCATGTGCACACATGTGCTAATTTAGCAGAGCAGAGGGGCTCTGTGCCCTGTCCGATTGTAATAGCTCTCTGCACACAGAGTCTGGAGGAATTGACATTTGTAGGACCAAGCTGTCTGACACTGGCCTGACATTGACATTTCCTCTTCCGTTCTCTCAGTTTCTCAGCAGGTTGTGTGGCACTGCCAGCTTTAATTAACATTAAAGCTGTGATTGAACAGAGGCAGTGCACCGGAGTTTGGAACCAGAAGGATGAATTACCCGTGAGTTCCATTTTCTATTGGTTATTTACCTTTCCTGCCATTAGAAGAATATGAATGTTAAGGATTTAAAATGTCAGTCTTGTCTTTTAACTGGGGAACATTATTGTATAGCCTTTTGACAGAGTTTCTTTTATGCATATGGTCACACGATTAAATAGTAGAAGTCAGGGGCCAAGTACATTTTGGAGGCACTGGAGGGATTTTCTTAAAATTTTGACTTAGAGTAGCAATGAAAGCTAATGAAGAAAACACTGGAAGTTGGGGGGGTGGGAAATACTGTAGCATGTAGTGTGTTCTGCACTTGACAAAGCACATACTATGATTTTTTTAAAAAATATAAAAGCAGTGAGTCAATCTGATTGGATTTAGTTTTATCTTAGCATTGGTATTTATGAGATCATGGGTTTGAGCTCGTTTTATTTTTCTATTTTTTAAAAGATTTTATTTATTTTTAGAGAAAGGGGAAGGGAGGGAGAAAGAGAGGGAGAGAAACCTCAGTGTGTGGTTGCCTCTCACGTGGCCCCCACTAGGGACCTGGCCTGCCACCTAGGCATGTGACCTGACTGGGAATTGAACCAAGGCCAGCGCTCAATCCACTGAGTCACACCAGCCAGGGCTCGTTATATTTTTCTGATACCGAGTAAAGTAAGTACACTGCTATTAAATTAAAGGTCATCCTTTTGCACCTGCAGTCATCAATGTGTACCTCCAGTACTATGTGTCCACTGCTGTCATGGGATAGGCCATAGTTTTAAACATCACTTCCAGTAACTTGCCAGTTTCTAACTTCTCCAGGTAGTTTGTTCATCTCTGAAATGGAGACCATCCTTTTTTGGGACTAGTAAAGGCTGGAGATAACATAGATACGCTTAGAATAATTTGGGATACAGAGTAGGTACTCAGGTTTGCTTACATAGGGAGACAAGGGTTCTTGTAGGTGTATTTCCACCAGGCCTCTGAAAGTAGGCACTACAACTTTGGAGTTACTTCTGCGTGGTTGTATCACAGACCCTAAAGGATTAAAACATACATTTGGCTTTTTCTTTCTTTTCCGCCACACCTGTGCACAGATTTATCTGCAGTTACTTTGTTCTTCCAGCTGGTAACTGTTGGTTGGTTGTCCCAACTACTCCTCAGACATGTGGTTTGATTCTGAGCACAGGTGCAGCTCTAGTCCCGAGTGTGGTCAGGACACCAGCAGCACCCCTGCTTGACTGCTGCTCATTTTGAGTGCCCCTAGAACTGGAGCCTCTACTTCCTTTGCTGAGGCAAGTGCCTGCAAGACCCTGACAGTTTCCCAGTCATGTATGCATCTCACACTTGTGCACTAGAATGGAGCACACTGAAATCTGAATTCACCTGAAGTCTCTGTGTCAGGGTAATAAAAGCACTTGGAAGTGATGAACTGGCTGTTTTTTTCTCAGGATTTTTCTGTTACACTTTGTCAGCTTTCTTGAAAGACTTTTATATTGATGCCATTGTAGATTTAGAAAGAAAGAAAACAGAATTGGCATTTGTTGGGCCCCTGCCATAGCCAACCACTGTGTTAGTCGATTCCATAGCTTTTCTTTGTTTTGCTCGCTGCACAGAGAAGTAATTGACACAAGTGCTGTGAACTGTGACTGTGAGAGGACCTGCTGAACTTCAACTTGAAGCCCTTGTTTCAGGAGGTTTCTCTGGACCATTATACACAAAGCATGGGAAGCTTAGCTGTGAAGCTCATATAGAAACAAACCACATTTGGTTTGTTTTTAAAGGAATTAATGCACTGAATTTTATCACCTAGCTAAGTGTGCTGTAAAACAATCGGGATTTCTGACGGGTTTTACTGTTAGGTATATCTAATGACTTTTTGAGAGTGTTTGACTTCTAGAGCATTGATTTGCCTTTGACTCAAACTCTCGGGCATCAAAATTTTGTTTGAAAGTAGTATCATAAATAATTTTGAAGGGGAGCATTTTCTCAAGCCATTGAGATTTGCTTCCCTGCAGTTGTCATCAGTTTGGCTCAGATAAAATCATAAAAATTATCTCTAAAAAAATTTGAAGGTTAATTTAGAATTATGAAATAGTGCTTGAATCCCTATGACTGTCCCTCTCAAGTTAGAAGAGTGCTGTAAAAAGGTACGTTCAAATGAGAACATTGGATCAGTGTTCTCTGCTGCACAGTGCGTACTAATGTGAAGGTGTCCTGAGCTGTAACCTGAGTCTTTTTACTTTTTTTAATAGATTGAAGTGGACCTTGGTAAAAAGTGCTGGTATCACTCTATATTTGCCTGTCCCATTCTTCGTCAGCAAACAACAGATAACAATCCACCCATGAAATTGGTCTGTGGTCATATTATATCAAGAGATGCCCTGAACAAAATGTTTAATGGTAGCAAGTAAGTGTCTGGCTTTTTAAATGTTAGTAAAAAATTTTCTTTTGTAACTTAGTGGCAGGATGAAAAGTAATGAGAATAAATAAATGTTGCTAGAATGTAGAAATAGATTTCGTAACTATTCATTTATCACAGTGGGTGGTACCTGATCTTTTTATTTTTTCGGTCAGTTTTAAAATTTTGTTGATGAATTTAGTGATTAGACTTACAAGCATGATCTTTAACTCTTCCTGGGTAGGCAATACAGTGTCATCGCCCCACCCACCCTGCCTTTTGTACACAGATGGTAACTGGTCACTTAGTGATACATCTTGGAGCTCTTTTATATGCTCCAGAAAGAGCCCTCATTCTCTTTTTAAAGCTGCAGATTATTTTACTATGTGGAAATTGTGATTATTAAACTAGTCCCTTATTGGTGAGCACTTAACTTCTATTACTGTAAGGTGAATTACATTATCTATATGTGATATTGCTGATTCGAAGGGTATAAATATATACACATTTATATATTTTTATTTATGTTTTATAAATTTATATATTTATATTGAAATTGCTGATTTAAAGGGTATATATACTTATAATTTGTACAGACTAGAGCTCAGAAGTCTCAAAAGCCTATTTTTAGCTTAGGTAGCTAGAACATTGTTTGCTGGAATCCATTTCAAACCATTATGGTAAAGTATTCCCTTTAAGAGGAGTCCCTGGCATGTAACGGAGGTGTCTGTGCCCTCCCCACACTGTGCAGCCATGCTGGTTTTATGTGCCCCACTACAAGGCACGTCAGCTGCTCTTGGTAGGCTGCGTATTTTGCAGGCTCGGCAGCTGGCATCTGATTTGCTGTGTTTGAGTGGATTGTGTGACTAGTAGATTTGAAACTCATTTGAAGACAGGTGCAACCTAAACCTTGGAGAAGAATTGGATTTGCTTCTGAAAACTCCAAAAGCAATTTTCAGAAGAGTTGTCTTTGTTTTGTTTGCCAAATGGTTTTTGCTGATATCTACTGAAGAAGAGCCTTTCAGTTTAGGGTCTGGCTTAAATGATTTTTATTTGTGACCCTTCAAAGCTTGGCTGTTCTGTGAAGGGAAAGCACAGTTCACCCTCAAAGTGCGTATTGTGTGTGTTTGTGAGTAAGTCTGTGTGTGTATAATTGTTAAAGATACCTTATAACTGTATGAAGTGGAATGCTCAGTACTGATCTTGTTCCTTGACTTGGTGTTTTTTTTCTTGTGTTTAGATTAAAATGTCCATATTGTCCAATGGAACAAAGTCCAGGAGACGCCAAACAGATATTTTTCTGAAGAAATAATTTTAGTTTGCAATTTGTAAGTGAAACTGAATTATGGGTGCATTTCAGAAGAGAATGTTCCATTTAATGCAGCTAACCAAGGACTCCCGTGTTTATATAAGCTAATGCTCCAGAGACGTTGCCAACACGTTAGTGTACACACTGAGGGAGTGTTCCAGATAAATATGATCATAGGGCTCTATTTTATTCTTGGTCTTCATTTCTGATCAAGTAAATACACCAGCAGTTGTCATTCAATGCAGGTTTTTGTACTTAATTATATGGTAATTTTTTTACTTTTTAAGAGCAGAAATGGAAATTGACCCCCCTGCCATGTGATTAGTATTTCTCCTGCTTTTACTTTTGTCATTTTCTTGATAATTGTAAGCTTTGAGAATGTTTGTGAAAAGGTTTTATTTCCTGTTATGTGTACATAATTAAATGAAAATTCTTCAGAAAAAAGTTTGAAAAATTGAATTGTGGTTATAAAACTTCCTTTTTTTTTTGGCTTAAAGAAGAAAGCTGTGATAGATTCTGAGTTTGCTTTTTGATCTTTTTCTCTGCTCCAGTTCTCACTGAAAAGTCAGCAGACCTGCATTTGAGCTTTGCTGGTGGCCTGGCTGCCTATTTTTAAAATTCCATCATGAATTTAGCAGGTTGGTGTGAGAAGTCTTCCGCTGGAATAGAGTGGAAGGAGCACTATTGTTTCTTTGCTTTTATTGCCAAGAGGTGCTTATTTTAAAAGTGTGTTCAATAAAATGAAATTCTGAAGTTAGAAGTGTTCTTAAGTTGATATTTGCTCTCTTGGTCTTAGTAGCTCTGTTCTCTGAAATATGCCTTTAGGACTTGGCTGTCTATTGCATTTGTATATCATTGCAGACACAGTATTGTGTGTGTGTGTGTGTGCGCGCGCGTGCACCAGCATCAAACATTGTGCATCTGGAAGGGAAGAAGCATGTTCCAGTTCTAAAATGCAGTAATCAGTCATTACTTTAAATCCTCATAGTTAGAATCTAGCAAATTTTCTGTAGCACAGAGTATGTTTCTCGCTGTTTCTGTATTTGAGTAGTATAATGTTCAGTGCCTCCGCTGCAGCGTGTGTCAGCTCGTGGACTCTGAGTCTCTGTGTTACCCTCACAGAGACATAATGATCTTTTCTCTCGTGAGGCATCTTCATGTAATGCACTATCCAGAAATAGCCATGTGTAAGAGTCTTTCTCTGTATGAAGAACTACATGGAAAAGACTTTTGTGGACATAATTTTGACTTACAACCCTTTAAGTATGTCATTGTAAGAAGAATGTTATATGGAGATCACCAAATATTTTGCAACATTATTTCATCTGATGTGGAACTGAACACCAATATAGGAAAACTTCATGAGAAAATGAAAAAAGAAGAAAACAAAAACAAAGAGAATCGTGACACTTCACATTTTAAACTACAGATTGACTTAGTTTAGCAGGGAGGGAGAGAAGAGATTTGGTGCTAAGTTAGTTGGAAAGTGGCAGCACTTGCCGTAGTATACCAGCCTGGATGGTTTATCCTGAAGTGCTTACCTGGCAGAGTCGGGTTTTATTTGTAAAGTAGGGGTACTGCAGAAAGCCTTGCTTGACTGATTCATGTGTGTGGCCAGGCTTAGGTGGAGGGCTACTGTGTTCTGTGTAGGTGAGCCAGGAATCAGGATCAGCCTGCTCAGAGTGCTTGCTTTGTTCGACCTCTGAGCCCGGCCACTGCTTTTGCCCCATGTTTCTGCTTTCCTGTTACAACGCTTTCTAAAGTTCCCCCCTCCCTCCACTAAAGCAGTGAAGGAAGAAAACAGAGAGAAGCTCCTTGGACTCCAAAAGAGAAGGTAGAGTATTCAAGGCAATACTCTGAGGATGTAAAACTGGTTTATTATATATTTTTCCCTTTGAATTAAAACCCAGGGTTTCTTTCTTTCTTTTTTTTTTAAGCTTTTTCTTGCTAGACCAGATTTAGTGCTATTCACAACTTATTCTCACCTACCACCAGAAACACCTACATGGCATTTAGGCCTCACATAGGATTTGAAAAATATAGGCATTGTGCTGGAGGCTGGTGGTAAATATTTTTGGCAGCCAGAGACTCATAGTTGTCTCAGGCCACTTTCAAGGACAAAAACTAGAGCTCTGCTTTGCCCCCCTCCCAGTGCTGGGAATCCTGTTGACAGTTTCCTGTGCCAGGTCCTTGTAGTCCTCCTGTTGGCCAGGGTTAGGGCCAAATATTTGAAACTCTTGACATGATGACTTAACGTGAAAATTATGTCTGTGACCTTTAACTAAATGCATGGACTCAAATTCATTGGTGACTTAAATGTGAAGAGTAGGTGGATTTGAAGAGGCCAGGCCTTAACCAAAGATACCAAAATAGAATATGCTGTCCTTGCTACTCTAAAACCGCCTTCACCAGTGGTGTCAGGTCCACAGGCTGTGGATGTCAGCCCTGCGGGAGGATGCTCTGATTCGTCATGCTCTGCGTCCCACTTGCAAGAGGTCATGGTAGAACCAAGGTTTTTTACAGTCAGACTAATTAAAATAATGTATATTGAAAACAATTTCAGAGTGGTTTCTTAAATTCCTGTAGGAACCATTTCCATTTGTCTGTCCTGGACTATGCTAAACCAATAAAACCTTATTAGATCCTTAGATTCCGATTTAGCCAGAGCATCTGTGCTTTCAAGTACAGCCTGAAGTGCCGTGGCTAAAGTTGTCTTTTGATCTTTTTTTCTCTGTGGTGTGATCATCACAGATGCCATTTCTGTTGTTTTAGTGGTGATTATGTGAGACTTCTAATACATAAATGAACGGGTATTGGTGCCTCTTGATTTTAAAATTTTGAAGAAAAGAGCCACCTCATATTCATAGAGTGTGTGAGTATTTTATGAGTGTATGAGCATCTAATTGAAAATGAGAAAGTTATAAAGTAAATCTTTTGTTTTGATTTTTCTGTAGCAGCTGTGTATACAGAGACACTAAAACCCACACCAAATTATGTGGGGAATGAGGATCCTTTTTTTGTCTCCAGGTAGTTCTGCAGGTTATCCAATTACGTTCCGTACTCTTTATGCTGTGAGTTATTTCCACCTCAGTGATTTCAGCCTTTGGGACAGTAGACCCTGCAGAAACCAAGAACTCTTGGTCATCTGCACAAGACAAACTGCTCGTAGACATTAGCCCTCTGGTTTTCCGGTTCACCCTCTGATTAAGTGGACTGCCAGTCACACTGGCCAATCTGCATAGTCAGAAGACTCAGGTTATTTTCAGGGAAGGCATGGAGATGTGATTTGGTTGATTTCATCACTAGGCTGTGTAAGGTGAAGACACGAACCAAATACCTGTCATTACTTAACATACGTTACCTTTGCTAACACTAGAATGTTCTGGTCTCGAGGGAATGTTCGCAAGGACTAACGTGCACCTGTCCAGCTGTGGTCAGTTTACCATAAGCAGGTACAGACTTCATGGACTGTTTATTGAGCTATAATTGATTACATACCAAAAATAAAATGACCAATGTATTTTAATAGATGAGGCATCTAGTTTTAGGGTGAATTTTCCACTGTTGATTTTACTTTAAGACATAGGGAGAGAAAACAAAGTTTTGTTTTCAAGACATTTCCCTCTACAGTTTTAAACTGCAGTAAGCATATGTTTCATTACTTCTGTAGAGACAAGAGCAGCTGGGGTTGACTTACAGCACATGCTTTGTTCCCCGTTGTGGGTAAGGACCTACACTCTCATTTTAGCAGCCATTTAACGTTCTGCATCAAGGCAGGTGGGGGGTTCACTAGGGTTTAGTGCCTGATCTTTTCTTTGGGGAAGGGGAGGGAGTGAATGTACTGGAGATGGGAGGGAAGCAGGAGAAAAAAATGGGAGTGTGAGTGAGTGTGCATGTCTCGGACTTCACCATTCCCCCCACGTGTGTCTAGCAAGGAACAGGTAATTACTGTGTTTTGCTCATGACTGCAGTGTGCATGTTTCCCCTCTGTGTTCTCTAAACTTACACTAAAAGGATTCATCCATCTTGTTCAGATGGCTCAGGATTGTATTTCTTTTGCTTACCCTGTGCTCTTGGGTTCTATAGTATTTCTATAATTATGTAACAAGAATAGTGTTGCACTGTATTCTATTATATAGAGCTATATGTATGGAAAATTTTGATCAGTTTTTTAAGCAATGTATCCTGTTTGCAAAGGCACAATAAAATTGCATATTATAGACAATAGGCAATAAAGCTAAAAATAAACCTTATTTAACACAAATCATATTCATATTCTTGGTTCATTTGATTTCTGGAATAAGTCTAGCATATTTAGTAGTTACATGGATATTATTTTAACTTAAAAAGTTCTGGTATATTTAATTTATGAATTTCAGGCTGATAATAGTTTTGGGAACTATAAGAAATGCTTTGTTAATGTGTGTATTCCTTTGTCAAATACATGGCTTCTCCTGTATATATTTTTTAAAATTAAAGAAATGGACATTTAAAAAATTTTACGGAACCAGTTTGTATAAATGTGATGGAGATATGAGCGAGGGAGAATGGAGGTGCCAGCTATGAGAAGAGAAGGTTGCTGAATGCCTTTGCTAAGGGTCTGCACATTAGAAATTTAAGAAAATATCTTTTGTCACCATCTCATCCTGTTCCTGTGCCACTAGTAGTGTGAGGAGAAGAGGTGGCTAAGCGCAGTCCCCAGTGTCCAAATCAGTGGTTACATGCTGGTGTACCTCTCTACACCATGCCCCTCTCCTTACTTGGAGAACAAATAAAACCCTTCCTCTCTACACATTTCTTCTCTGTGAATTCTTTCACCAATTCTTTCAGCCCCGCCACCAACCACCCTAATATTTTGGTGGCCCATATGGGGACATTCTCTATTTCTCCCTCTGCTCCGGTCTCCTGAGAGTTGGGACTGTGGGAGCAGCAGGCAGCGGGAGCTGACCCGGGCTAGCCCCCTAACCCTGTCTCTGTGAGGTTTGGAGAGAGGATTCTGATCCTCCGTCTCTCCGGACTGCGGACAGCCTCTTGCTCACGCACCTTCATAGCCGTGACCGGGTGGAGAAACCTGCCCGTCAGCTGTGGAATAAGTCCATCAAGACTTGTTCTGTCAGTGCTGAGGTAGAAGCTTGTCCTCAGGACTGGAAGTTTCTGGAAAGCAAGAATAGAAGGAGACTTAACCAACCGCTCCCTATAGCCACAAGCAGACGATAACATTGGGACAAACTGCAGCTGACAGGGGCTACACGACAGCAAACCCTCCACCTTTTTAATCCAATTATAATCCAATAAAAGCTCAAAGCCCCACCCCTCAATGCTGGTGTGTCTCTCCACACCATGCCCCTCTTCTCACTCGGAGAATGAATAAAGACTTTACTCTCTACAAAAAAAATAAATGGTTACCTTAGTGTGTTCTCTGATGCCCACCTCGTGGACAGCCAGGACTCTGCCCTGCTCTGACCAGTGTAACAAGCTCTATCCAGGCTGTTGGAGGAGTATGGCTGACACTCGGCATTGCCTCCTACTCAGTGACAAGCTAAAGTAATAGAAACAGAGTCTATTGGTGTATATTTTTCTAGGGAAGATACATTCTTAAAAGATTTTAGATAAAACCTAAACCGATGTGGGCCCCACCCAACTGCATTTAGAGCTAGTGGCTCAGGTAGTCTAGATGAGGTCTGGCAGGATGGGCCAGAGATCTCACCACTTAGCTCCTGCAGCATTTGGGGCTCTCTGGGCCTCTGACTGTGGTCCCAGCAGCATTGTCAGACATGTTGAATGCTGGGCCTCTGACTCAGACCTACTGAGTCAGAATCTGCATGTTTGTGAGCAAACTGGCTTTCTTTAAAGAGCCTCCCGGATGCTCCCTTTTTAATGAAGTGTCATTCCTTTCAAATGTGTCGGGTAAGGATTACATGTACTGAACATAAGGAGTGCAAGTTTTCCCACTTCTTGATGACCAAGTCATCAAGAAAAGTTAAATTTAGTGTATTTTGAGAAAACAGTGCATAGTTACTTTAAAAATCAGCGTACAGTGGAACCTGGGTTATTGAACTTGGTTTGTTCTGGAAGGCTGTTCGAAAAGTGATTTGGTCAAAAACCGAATCTCCTTTGTCACCTGAGAGGCACGTGACTTCTCACACAGTTATTCAGCATGAAAGGGTTGGTTGAGAACCGAAGTTTGGCAACTGAGACATTTCTGTGAATAACTTGATCGAGAACCAAATTGTTTGAGGTGGGAGATGTTTGAGAACTGCGGTTTGACTGTATTTCTTCGAGCATCTAGGTAATTGAGGGAGTTCTATTTGCTGCAAGGCAAAATGTGTTTTCTACCTGCCCACGAAAATGGGGGAGGATGAAGCACCAGAGGTGTAAAGCTAGGGGATGCAGTCATGGCAAAATAAAGACTGGAAACACACCTAAGAGAATACAACCTGTAAGCCCCTCACTCCCAGTGGAGAAGCTTGATGTAAACATTCCAGCAAACAGAAATATTACTTCCCAGGTGATATCCTTTCCTAACTTTTTTTCTGGCATGCTTTAAGAAATAATTTCAGTCTCTTAACCCTGTATGAAGATAAAGTTATGCTTCTGGAACAAGTCGTACAAAACTATGTAATCCTTATAATGTGTGATACACACTCTGATATATTCAGTCTCTCCTATTTAATGCTCATCAAAACCGAATGGATTTCATGACTCACTAATGGGTAAAGATCCGCAGTTTAAAAACCTTGCATTAGGGGACAATGATGAAATGATCCATTCACAAAGCTGCTTTGAAAGCTCCGTCAATACATGTATGAGAGAGAAAGCATTTTTTCCGTTTTTCCAAAGACGTTTTTTTTATCCTCTTGTTATTTTATTTTGTATTTAAGCCCACGTATTATATAAAGCATAACAGGAAAATGAACAAATTTGTAAAATAAGTCGAGGTGTCTGGATGACAAAACACAAGAGCTTCGCCTTTGTGTTTACAGATGGCTTGATACGCTGTTGGTCCTGCCCTTCGGGTGTCAAGTAAAGCTCTAGCTTGAAACAAAGCTGATATGCTGTGAGATTAAGCCCCAGTCTGATGTGGGCCAGGAAATGATAGGTTTTCTAAATCTTATCCTTAAATATTGGCTAAAACAAATGCTGACATAGCAAAATGCAGGCTTTTATCATTAGATATCAAGAGGGAAATTTGAATGAGTGCAACTTACCTCCAAGTCCTCTGCAAGGAGGTGAAAATTAATGCTGTTTTACCAGTGTTCTCCCCGAAGCATTACTCTAGTAAGCATGCAGGAGGATGCTGCAAGCAGCAATAATAATACGATCCAATCTAGAGGTAGGTTCAAGGCCAGAGTAGGAGAGTGGTTGAAGATATCCTCCTCGAGCCAGTAACTTCCCAGAATGCCCTTTGGTGCTGGGGGATGACTATATGACTTTTTTTTTTCTGATTCAAAAGGACATTCCCAATTCCAACCTTGCTAAAAAAATAAAAAAGCATTCCTGCACCTGCTATTAAGAACAGCTAGGATAGAGGATAAGACTGGCATAAAATTAATTTAGCAAGCACATGCTAGCTATTCCAGTTTGAAATCTACCAAACTGTAAAATCAAGGGGGAAATAGTTGAAGACGAAGCATTATTTCTTAAGGGAACAAAGTCCCCAAAAAGAGGGATTAGGCACTCACTGAACTCTACATGGAGAACATTCTTCTGAGGCTAGTTATAAGATGAGGAAGAGCATTACCAAAGATGGGCCAGGCCATGTGGAGATCAAAAGGAGAGGAAAAAAGACATTTAGAAAGAAATTTCTTCTGGGTCTGACTAGGTAAATGAATCTAAGGCAACTGCACCACAGATAGGCTACCTATTACACCAGCGGGAAGCTGGTGAAAATATCTCAAGGCATTTTAAACCCAGGGAAATGTATGAAAAATGTGTTAACCAAGCAAATGAAAACCAAACATTCAAGGATAAAATCCCTTCAGATTTGAAATCCCAGATTAATTCGCTTTTCATTAATTTTATGCATTAGAAAAAAATTAAAAGTAACAAATGTAAAGATTTGTTTTATTCCTACTGGGGGAAGGAGGAGGATAAATAGAACTGTTTTCCAATTTGCTCTCCACTGCATATACTCATACCCACATGCTCACATAAACGTACAAACACTGAAAATATCCCAAACAAAAAAAAAAAAAAACAATAATCAAAAATCAAAACACCCTTAAGCTGCACCAATACTTCATATTTTGACCAAAAGAGTAGATCCTGGGAGGAAGTGCAAAATGCAAAGTCAAATGACCAAAAAATGCTGAACAAAGACATTGTTAATATACAAAATATTTATATTACTCAACTAGTCACAGTTGATACTCTCTGTCTGTAAAACTTTGGAACCACATAACTGATGTTAAATCTAGTCCATGCCAGCTTCCAAAAACCAGAAAAAAAAATTTAGTTAGCTTCATACTCTGATGCCTCATCAAAATTTTCTATGAGATCTGGAACATCATCCTCCTCCTCATCAATGTCTTCTGGTTTTGGTGCTTTGCTATCCAACACTTGTCGAGGAAACGTCAGCTAACTTCCTAAGACGTGTTAAGCTGTCAGCACCAAACTGACTTAATATTCCAGGAAGCATTTCTGTGATTGGTTTGACTTCTGCGTGACCAGTAATTGCAAAGGCGTTGGCAGAAAGGGAAGCTTGGACTTTGGGGTTGTCGAAATGAGTAACTGTTGCAGCATCTTTAATCATGTTTACCTCTTCAATACCAGCTGTTATTCACAGCCAGTTTTTTAGAGAAGTATAAAGTTTTTTGTCATCAGCTGTGGCTGTCCTATGCACCATCTCCTGCGAGCTCTACCCTTGCCCCCTATCCGGACCTGAGCCTGAAATTTGGCTAACTTTTCGTGATTCATGTTGTTGGTAAATCTGGAGCAGGGAGCATCCTCAAGTGCCAGCATGCAGCAAGAGCAAGATGCCTCCAAAAAAACTTATCTTGCAATGGGATGTTTCTTACGCTCTGTGTCTTTTCTATGTTAGTAAATATATCCAAACACTAGAAATACTCTTGCCTATGCACGAGTTCCTGTGTATCAAGGATTCCTCAGTTTTAGCTGTGCCTCCTCCCAGCTTGGGAAAGGAAAAGTGCTTCATGCTAAATACTGGCTTGTACCATAGAATCCATTAGTTTAATCATTTAAACAGGTGTGTGTATATCAAGTGCAGAAAGTATTTACCCCGTGGTATGGCACCTCGGTGATGTGATGGGATTTTTTAACAGCCATGCATCGAGGAAAGAGGGTCCTTGGCCTCCTGGATCTTACAAACTACTGATAGATACAGAAGAGTAGAGGGCCAGGACCAGGTAGTGAGGTGACTCCATCAGTGACTTAACTACTGGGATATAACGGGAGGGAAGAGAAGGAACAGGTGCAGTAAGCTGAGTATTTTTAAGGCCTGCTGTGGCTACAGGGGATTGAAAGGTAGTTGGAGAAGGGACAAGGTTAGAGCCAGGTAGGCCAGTACTGTAGGCAGTTAAGATGAGTCGTTAGTATCTGTGGAGCATTGTAGGTCCTGGGGGTAGAGTGGTGAATGACACAGACTTGGCTTCTACTCAGTGAAGATCAAGATAATGCCAGAGTGAGAAAAGTAGTGAAAATACAGCAAGTTTGTGCTCTGAACCCTTTTGCAATTTGGAGAAGCATCAGGGTGTCCTTGTCTCAAGTGATGAGCTTTCTTGCTCTAGCCTTCTAAAATCTTATCCTCTTTCTAACGTCTACATTTTCTAGGATGGCGTATTTCTGACTTCAGCATACTCTTCTTACAAATACTGGTCTCCTGCACTATGTGGCTTGTGTGACTTGCCGGTTTCCAGTTGGGGTTGGAGTTTCTACTCCATTGGAAGATGACATTCAGCCACCATGCAAGTGCTGCCATTCAAATGAAGGACGTTGGTGTCATTTTCCCTCTAAAGCAAAAATGTTCCTTAAAAGGAAACATTATTTGTCAACGCTCTAATCATTTCTAGAGCTTTCCGCTTCTGAACAGATTAGAAATGCATTCTAGGTTTCCTTTCATTCTTAAGCACAAGACCTGGTTGCTTTCAGTTATTTTACATAAGTAAGCTAGTCAGCCCTGAAGAGGAATTTCATAGGAAATTACTAAATTGTGAA
>PVKM010001984.1:0-69884 GCA_004027735.1 Carollia perspicillata | reverse complement strand
CAGGTGGTGGTTTGAATTAAGTGTAAAATGGTAACACTGACTATGACTTTTTAAACTGAATACCCTCCTACCCCTGGGCCTGCTGTCCTCCGGAGATCCTGAAATGCCTCTCCAGGGCTCACTTACCCATCCTGCACTAAGGCTGTCTAAAGTGACGGGTGTTTCCTTGACAGTCCAGGCAGTGTGGCCTCTCAGTTCTGGGAGGAGCCGAGAAATATGTTAAATTTGGACAAGAGTGTTGTTCGCTCCAGGCCAAAGCAGAGCAATGTGGAGAAAGTACAAAGGTTTTAACGGTATTGAAACCCAGAGGATCTGAACAAGGCTGAAAACTCAACGAATCTTAACAAATCGTAACTTTAGTGTAATTAAACAGGTTACACCTTCCCTGCTGTTGATATAAAACATGCACATAAGCTTCAAATGTGGCAGCAAACGGTGTCATCAACTGGGAAGTCAAACACAAGATGACAAGGCGAAGAATGAACCTTTGGCCAAAGAAGGCCAAACCTCCAGAATACATGTGTATGAGGAATCAAGACTCAGAACAATGGTCAGTTTGTTTTGCAGCACATCATGTGTACCCTGAAGGGCCAGTACTGGCCACTGACCTATACAGTAGAGGAGAAGCAGCAGACCCACACGCAGTGGCGCCAAGCTAGGTCTTACTTTTTATTCTTCTGCACATGTAAGGGGACTCTGCTTGGCCTCAGGTGTCTCATTCTGGAAGCCACCTAAGGCATGGCCCCCTTTCTATTCAAAGAGCTACCGTGTTTACATCACAGAACAGATCCCTAGTTCTTCAATGTTTCCGACAAGTTCTATTCTGACACAGGGGCTAGTGTGAGGGGTCTGGTATTTCAATAAAAATAAGATCCTTGGAGATTCAGAAGCTTACCCCTTCCTCTTTAGTAACCTCAGCCCCTTGTCGAGATGCAGGGGCTGTCTTATGAAGGTTTACTTAGAGATGTTAAGAGGGCTATTGAGGTCCTGCTGGGAAGGACTCTGGTTTCTCGTATCGGGGGCACGAGTTTCTGACTGGTGTTTGGTGCTGTCACTTCACATTCTCTGCAGCGCAGCAAAATGGCACACGACCCACATCCAGGCCCTGGAAGCACGCACCGAAAGCCGAGCTATGGGGCAGGCTCCTCTGCAGAGTCTGCCCGGGACCTGAGTAACCAGAGGCAATGGCGTTGACCTTCTCAAGAAGAGTAGAATGTGGCACCCTTCAAAAAGTCTAATGCAGGCTGAAAACTCAGCTCTGCCCTGTTTACCCAGACAGGAGTGGGATACGTTCCTGAACATCGGACGTGGGTGGCTCTGAGGGACGGTGGGACTCTGTGGATCCTCAAACCAAATGTGCTGATCACATAAACAGATAACAACCACAGTCCATCAAACATCAGCCTACTTAAATGCAAGAATACTGAGCTCTTTCCAGGCTGCTCCATTCTTCTTTGTAATTGGGGATTTCTCACTTCTGCTGTTCCCTTACTAACAGGTAAGCCACAATAATTTTAAATTAGAATCCCTAGGTTGGTAAGAAAGTATGGTCTCACAAAGAATGGACAGGCTTCTTGTAATTTATTTGAGTTATTTCTAAGCAATTGTTACAAAAGTCTTTAATTTTTATAATACTCGATAAGAAAATAAAATTTAAATAAAAATACGTTCTCAACAATATGATATGGCTGCAGAAATTCACTACATTGTTTTGATAACTTACATTTTAAAACCGGACACTGTAAAAACCAGTATTTACTAGCAACATATTAATTACCAAGGTATAAAAATGGAAGCAAATTATATCAATCAAGGCTGGGAATTTAACTCCAGAATGAGTCGTGTATTTTTCACCTACTGTAAGGATACCTAGGAAGCTTCGTTGCATTTCTGTCTTTATAGGATGTACCGTTAGAGCGGATCACAGGTGCTTGTACTTGTTTAAAAAATCTGCCTTCTAAAACCTGGCATGAATGAGCCTTTCTGATAAATGGCTGGAATTAGGCATAAACAGAAACAACAGCCACGGCATTGGTCACTTCTTTTATATCATGAGGAAAGCCTAGTTTGACACTTAACTATATTACCCATGACATTATAAACATATTTCTTTGGCAAATAAAATCATTCTTCTTGATAAATTATATACTTGGGAGTAAAAAACTTTGCTATTGCTTGTTGTCATATTAAATGAATATTAAAAGGACAAAGCTGAACAAAAAACAAAACAAACAATAACAACAGAACAAGCAACAAATCACCACAATTTCAACGGATGGAAATGGCTAAACTAAGACCTGGAACTGGCATTATGGCAAGAGTTTCTCTTTAGCATCCCTCTCTTTCCTTCTTGGGGTTTACAGGTTTTTGGGGTGAAGTGAGCTGCTATGTATTTTTCCAAGAGGGCGGAAAGGCAGAGAAACAGATCAGGTAGTAAAAATCAAAAGTACCTTGGTTATCTAGGGTCCTATTGACAGAGCTTCCTATTTCAGAAGACTTTCAAAGAAAATTGATTTAATGTCACATTATGTCTTTTTAGGCTGTGCCAGCCTGCTTAATTCCAGTAAAAGTGGCCGCTGGAAAGTGTCACGTGGAGAAGGTAACTGGACAACTGAAACCCTCCCCTCAGATTCAGGGTCATGTGTTCACACAGCCTTGGTCTCCTTGGTAATGCCAGGACCTGTAAAAACACTCGTACTTGGAGATCTGACATTATCAAATTCTAGAGGAACATTTCTTTTGCCTTGAAAAAGAACAGCAGAGGACTAAAAACCACCAGAGTGGCGAGTGGTGCCCGACAACGCTCACGTGTTCTTTCCAGGGTGACAGTTTGGAGACTCTTAAAGGAAACTGCAAGCTAAATGAAATTCAACAACAAGACATTTATTGAATGGTTAAATTCCTTCATATTTCTAAAGCGCTGTACTTTATAGAAACTACAAGGCCAAAAAATTTAAAGAACTCTTTCAAATTTCTCTCTAAAATAGGCCAGGAATAACCTACCATAATGCACATGAGAACTGTTTCTCAATAAAACCAATTGATTTTTACAAGTCATTCAGAGAAATACATTGCTCAATTAGAATCATTGTGGAGTAACTTTGATTATATGCCAATGGTCTTTAAAACACCTACCTAGTAACAACGTAATCTAATAACAACTACTAGCCAATAACATAATTGGTACAGTTATCTTAAAATATAGCTTATGCGCAGGGAAACAGCAACAGAAAAAGCACTACTAGCTAGACTTACATGGATAAGTCACAGTTTTAAACAGGAACATGTAAATACCCCCAGGTTCAAAGTACCACATTTAGAAAATGTTTGAATTTAAAAAGACAAAATAAGAGAGTACCATGGCTTTTAATACTGATGAAGCAAAATGAGTCTCTCTCAACTTCAAGACGGCAACTTGCTTCGACTGCTTACTTACAGGTTATGGTTTTTAGGATAACAGTAAATTATTACGGTAAAACAGGATTCAGACAGATGCTTGTCTAAATTCCATTCGGCTAGCACACAGTAAGGAAACAGGAATGAAATATAAACATTTCCAGGAAAGCACTATTTCTAGACTTAAACAGTGATCATTGAACTGATCGTAGAGATTAGATACCTTGGAGTATCTGCAGTATAATCTGGGGCTGGGAGCCTCGATTATTAAAGTGCGCCAAGTGGCTGTTCTTGAGTTAGCTCTCCGCTCGAGAACAGTCACGCCAGGAGGAGGGCGTGTTGGTGGTGGCCCTTTATAATGACATGGAGTGGCAGGTGAAGTGAGGTGGTTTTCCCCCTACCTTCTTTCACTGTTTACTTTCTCTTCTTTTTCACAAGAAATGTCCTTAGAAGTCATGTGAATCTGAACTCTCAAATCAAAAAAAAAAAAAAATGAGTACCTGATATTCAAAACAATGAAAAAAATTTAGTGGTCTCATTTTCTTTCACTTGCCACCACTCATCCCTAATGTAAACAAGATGCACTTGATAGCACACGGTTCCCTGACTCCTCCTGTCTGAGTTCTGTTTACATCTCAAAATAGGCAAACGGGGATGCTCTGGCAGTTTTCTAAAGTGTCTGTCATTGTTCCTAGTGTACTCTGTAAGGACTACTGGACCAAAGAAAAAGCTTTCATTATTGTTTTCTATTTTGAAGATGGATGGTCTAGGTGAACTAAATGGAAAGCTCTGAGTTGTCATGGACTGGGATTTTCTAGAAAAACAACACAATGTTGGCAGTATAGAGCAGGCACTAATGGTAGTGAAGAGTCCACTGAACATGAGGTGTTATAAGAAGAGATGGTTTCCAGCTATGGAGAGTTCTCCTTTTTTTTTTTAAACAAAGCTTCTGTAGGAAGATTCTTTCTATTAAAAAGAAGTTGCAGAAACATGGCTTTCAACACATAGATACGAAGGGAATCCTGGGTTTCAAATTCCCTAGTAATGCATCAATACAAGGATTCCCAAACAATTAATTTCAATTATTAAATATTAAATACAATGTGAATGCAGGTAAAACTGAAGCCAGTGTTCATTCTTAAATACTATGAATAAAATATACGATGAATCGAAAAACTCCAACAAAAATAGTATTTTCCAGTTCTTCTGAATCAAACGGTCAAACTCTTAAGATGTTTTCCCAACAATTGGGTTTTCCCTACAGGAAAAAAAAGAAAAGAAAAGAAAAGCATTTTTCAAAAGGTAAAAAATGTAACATTTTAGAAAGTGACAAATATCTCACACTCTCCATTATGTACGTATAATTTCCCCTCGATACTCTCCGTGCCAGGTCTTGCCAAGTTATTTCATTAACTCAACAAGTATTTACTGACCACCTATTAAACATCAGGCACTATTTCAGAAGCACAGTGAACAAAATCAACAAAACCCTTTGACCTCATGGAACTTACATTTTGGTACAGGGAAAATAGAATAAACAGGTAAAATACTCAGTACACGAGAGACTGGTACTTTTTAATGGAGAAGACAAAGCTGGGAAGGGGTCCAGCGTGTGTACATGAGGCGGACCTACTATTTAAGGCTGGCCCAGATCCAGCTAGGACCTCACATGGAGACCCCCTGGGGCTCCCAAACTGCACGTCTGCTGGTGGAAGAGAACTGGTTATGCCAGCATAGAGAAGATGGGGGTGCGATGTTGACAGTACCCTTCGAATGTACTGAGCCTCTATTCAGGGAAAACACAAACATTTATACCTGTCCAACTCATTTTTACTGTTCATAAATCACAGATATAATTATTAATCCACACAATTAAGAAACACCTAAAATGGTGGGGCCAGGACTCAAAGTCCCCTCACTAGTCAGCTGTGTGACCTTGGGCAGGGTCACACTTACCCTGCCTGGGCCTCAGTTCCCTTAGCTGTAAATGGGAAAATAACAATGTGGGCTGGTGTGGGAACCAGTGGGAAAGTGTACATTGTGGCAAACACTTATTCCTTGCTCTAAGAACCATCTGCTACCTATTCAGCTCTGTGTCAGCAGAAACCAGATTCTAGTGCTAGCCCTGGCAGCCCTGGAGTCTAGGGGAAGCTGGGGCTAAGTGTGGATAAGCCTCTTCTCTCTCAGTGAGGAGAAAACAGCTTTCTCCCTCTGGACACTATTATAGAAAAATGTGAGGCTTTGAACCGCTGCACCCCAACTATGACCATAAAGGGACAAACCCTGAGGAAGACGGAAATCCTGCTGAGGACGGCCAAGTGGCCGGATGAACCTCGATGAGTGTTAGCTGGTGAACTAACAACTGTAGAAGTTAAAACTAGACTTCATTAAAAGATTTCTTATTGGTTAGGCTTTTAGTTGGGGCTTTCTGCTACTTGTGCCCCAAACAATCTGAGTGAGATGATGCGAAGCACTAGGCACAGTTCCTGGTGCTGGAGTTGGCTCCTGACAGATGTTATCCACTTATTCATGCACATCTGAGATGGATCCAAAACTCTACTATAAAATATTTTGGCACTTTTTTGTCAGGTTTTTTGTTTTAATACTTACTATGTATAAGGCATTATGGGAGAAACTAAGGAAGGGAGAGGATCAGTAAAAATAAAAAAACAAAACAAAACAAAACAAAACAGGCTACTGAGTATTCCACTTAATGAATGTGACGTCAGAGTGTGACATCAGAAGTGGCGGTGAAGTACAGCACCGACATACGGAAATGGTACCAGACCCGAAAAGACGAAGATCACTGTGTGAGCTGCCAGGGAAACTCTTACACAAGAGAAAGCTTCTGAGCTGGGTCTTGAAAGACATAGGTAAGCGGGAGGCCTGTATTTCACATGTGAGTACACAGCAGTACAGTCAATCCCAAACTATATTTAAAAACAAGCTGAAAGTTTCTTAAAAATACTTACTTGCTCCCATATTTTGCACTACTTGATCTTTTCTTCCTGTACTTTTCATGAGGTTCATCCAGCTTCTCTATGACGCTTTTTATTTGCTGAATTGTCTTAAAGGTTGTAACAGAATCCTCAATTACGAAGCTGGAATAATCATCAGGCTCTTTCTGTGGCCCTTGATACACCGCTATGCTTCCACAGGCCTCTACAATGAGCAGCAAAATCTCTGATCAGACAACTGTGTTTCAAAATGTACTGAGTAATAGAGGTAAGAACTTTTCAAGTGTCTTAAGGTGGGGAGATTTCCCCTGGAAATGCACAGACAACCAAAATACATTCAATTTATTAATTATGATCACCACATTTATGTAAAAAAAGTATTTTTACTTCATGAATATCTATGAAAAATGCCCCCCTTGGAGAGTTAGTCAACTTTCATATAAGTAACATTTTGGTAAATCTAATGAGTACTTTCAACTTTTAAGATAATGCCAAAGTAATACTTCAGGAACTGGTAATTAAGGATCATGGTTACATAAAAACATTTTAATCATACGTTTACCTTCCATTTTCTGTAGCTTAGGTGAACTGACGGTAAAAAGGGAATAAATTCTTTCTGTTTCTCTGTCTTCATCAATATCTATTTGGATGTCTGCAGGGACACCTCTATGATAAAAATGAAATTACAGACATTGGAAAAATTTCACTTTGTTGACATACCAAAGACTTTTGAAGATTTGAAACAAAAAAACACAGAATTTTGTAGAAGGAAACTCAGAAATCTAGTCTCATTTGACAATTAAACAGGGCCAAAAGAGGTTTGGTTATTATGCAACTCTAATCAGAAGGAGGGGAATTCAGAAGTAAAATAATTCTCATAACCTGTGCTTCATTGCAGTAGCAATGTGTTACTTCTTCAGTCTACAGGGACAACAGCTGTTCCACACAGTTAAAGAGACTGCTACGCCTTGCCCTTCTTCCTCGGTTACTTGCTCGAGTTAGAGACTGCCCTTTCTTCCTGACCTGGCCAGCCACTATTTATTTGGGAACATTTTCATCACCCCCAGAAGAAACTCTGTATCCATTAGCACTCTCCCTTCCTGCCTCTCTCCCACCCTTCACAAATGCTAATCTACTTTCTGTCTCCACGACTTAACCTCTTCTGGACACTACATAAATGTTAACATACAGTATATGGTCTGTGTCTGGCGTCTTTCCCTTAGCATGTTTTCAAGGTTCATGTATGTTGTAACATACATCACTACTTCATCCCCCTTCATGGCCAACACTCCACTGTATAGCTAGACCACATAGGAAACACTGCTTTTTAAATCAGAAGACACTTACGCAGTACAGGGCTTGCAGCCTCGAGCATTTTCACTGGTCTCCTGACAGCAGAGCCAGCTGCCATTTAGATAGGCAGAGGGATGGTAAGAACTGAGCCTGTTCTGATTGCATCGGCTCACCCTGCAGAGCACGTCTATCCATTCATTAGCTTCCACACAATTATTGGCCTGGACATAGAGTGGTTTCTCCGTATGTATGACTTGGAACATCTTTAAAGGCAATTAAGATAAAAAGTTAGTAACAGTATCAAAACGAACACATAGTACAAAACAAGAAAAAGTATATAAGAGAAATAGAGTTTGCTTGGCTCAGGTATCTTGAACTGTTACATTTCAAGCAATCTGAGTCACAAGATACTAAATAGCACATTATTATATAATTTTTAGAAACCACACATGCCCAAAGGAACAGACTACCATAAAACAGGAATTAAGGGAGGGGATTTCACTTGGAGAAAAAGTGCGAGTAAAGGCAAAGCAGCAGGAAAATACAGAAAAAGAAGGAAATCATCTTAGTTGGCTGGAGGATAATGGTATGTACTGAGTGGCAGCAGAAAATAAAACTGTACAGATTGGTTGATTATGTTACTACAAGACTTGAATGTCAAACTGAAAAGTTTCATAGGGTAATATTGAGAAAAGTACCTTTAACTTAACAGGCTAGGCAGACTATACAAAGCATCAACAATAATGGACAATTTTAAGACAGAGACCTAACCAGCAATGATAAAGTATTAATGATTAATGGCAAATACTAAAATGACCAACCTCTTGAAGATTTTTGAATAATTATATGCAATTTAAAAAGTTTTACTTATTTCTGTAACTCACATTTTTCTTGTTGAAAGAGCTATCTTCCAGTTTTTCCACAGCAAGAATGTTTTTCACCGGAATTGTGTAAATTGCATCTTTGCCTAATAATATAAGAAGTACAACAAAATAAAATAATTTCCTCAGAATTATAAAGAGGCTAATGGTGTAAGATTTAAGTTCATCCTCTTGATGGTATAAGTAACTACAGATTTCCAAACTGCACATATATAAATAGTATTTTTTTATAGAATAAATTGATCGTTTTCTATAAAGAGACTTCCTCTTTTCTTTTTTCAAAAACTAAAACATTTTCCAAGAAAAATGTGGAAATAAATTTGACCTCTATGCAGAAATAAAAACAATATTTTTAATACATTTACCATTATAGTTTATTTTACTGTGAGATCATATTCAAAAAGCATTCTTCAGTTTATTAGAACAAGTTCTCATAAATCTTTTCTTAACATCAATATTATTTTGTAAAGTGTTATATTATTTTGTAACATTATGTGGGGACTGAAAAAAATATATACTTAGTAACAGAGGCATACTCAAAACTTGCTAAAACATGGAATTTTCAGGCATGAAGTTATTACATGAGCAGTGAATTTGATTATACCTAAGTGGATTTTTCTGGTTTTTCAATCTAATATTTAATTAAAGGGTCAAACCTCAAAATAAATAAGTAAATAAAAAATAAATATTTATCCATCTGCCCACGTACCTACCTATCTACTGAGATAGTGGAAGGGAGGGAAAAAGAGAAAGAGAGAAACACTGATTGGATGCCTCTAGCATGCACCCCAACCTAGGGTATCTAATCAACAACTCAGGCATGTGCCCGTTCAGGAACTGAACTGGCAACCTTTCGCTTTGCAGGATGACATTGAACCAACTGAGCCACACCAGTAGGGGCAAAATAATGATTTTAAATTGAAAAACTGTTCATTACTATCACATGTTGGCTGGTCGGCTTACCAGAGCTGCCAAATTTACTCTAAGAGATATAGGAAACAAAAGTAAAAATTTTATTTGGTAGAGTGAATCTTTAACCTAATTTAAGAATTTGGAAATTTGAGTTTGCTAAAGGAGCTCCATAATAATACAGCATAAAAGATAAGATGCACTTCAGCCTACAAGTTACCTGAGAATAGACTTGATCTCATATAGTCATAGAAACTATAAACAGATAGAATTACAACCTTTTCTGGTCATATGGTAATGCTGTTCTTAGAAAAACCAAAGCTTTGCTTTATTTCCCACCAAACTTTGTTTTAATGACATGTGGATCAAAGTGCTGGAGGCTAATATAAAGACATTTTATATTAGTCTGTGGATTAATGTATATAGCTTTTTGATCAAAGTCAATTATTTGGTTAATAAAGGTCTTCTTTCTGGTCAGGGCGGTTAACATAGACTGTTTGCAAAATCTGGTTTCTATAATAAAATCTAAAATTTGTATAATTTAAGCAAATGTGATACATAAAAAAAAAAAGACAGGAAGTCACTTATTTCAACTTTCATACTGAATGTCTACTATATACCAGACACTGTGTCCCACTTGGGATAAAGCAGTAAACAGAACACATTAAGGCCCCTAGTAAAGTTTACATTTAGGTCTGGAAAGAGTGACAAAAGTAAATATTAGGCATAAATGAATGCTATGATGAAAATAAGCTGAGGTGATACGATAGAAAGTAAATGGGAAGTTACTTTAATTGGATGGTTAGGGAAAGCTTTTATGAGGAAACAACATTTAACTTTAACAAATACAAATTGTAAATGCAAGGGAAGTAAGAAAAGACCACCAGTAGTCTCCTGGAAGCAGACAAGGTCAAATTTATGGTGGGGGCAGAGTGTGGAGGGAGTAAACTGAAGAAAGCTACAGGTGGAGCTGCGCGTAGCATAGAAAACAACTGCAAAAGTAGGGCTGGTTAGAAGAGAGCTTTAAGCCACAGTCAATGGACACTCTCAGACATACATCAGGATGATTAGGCGATGAGCTGTATCTGGAACAGCTGGGCAAATAGGCCCTCCCCCTCCCCCACCCCCCGCCAACCCCCAGCTTGTGCTAAGCATCAGTCCACAGAGGCAGGTGTCCCAGGCTAAAGCAGCAAGGATGCAGTCCTGGGCTGTAGAGCAGTGTGCCATGTCAAAGGTAGCTGCTGGCCCTCAGGAGGGAAGGAGAGCGCCCACACCAGAGGATAAGCACCAGCACCCCTGCCCCTCCCTCACAATCATTGGCAGTAAGCTGCTACTGAACACTCAAGCAGGGGATCAAACTGTAAAACACAAAAATGAACAAATCACCAAAAAATTTACCAAACAGATGAGGAAACCACCAAACGCTAAAGGAGGGACACACATAGTATAACAAAGAAAGCAACATCTGAGGGAATCGGGTATAACAAATCATGGGGCAAAGAAGACACGTCTGTGGGTACCAAGCTACAGGGGGAACCATAGAGATTAGAGAGAACTTAAAAGTTTTGCAGGAAATTTCTATTTTAGATTTGTTGAATATACGAAGCATACACACACCCTAGAATTGCCACGTTTGTTCATTTCTGGGTTAACTGCAGTGTCGAATACATACAGAAAGCACGGTGCTCCCAGGAACACACACTGCCATGTCAGAGTTAATTTCACCATGAATAGTGTTCATTGGAATGAATTGCACAGTAAATTAGTAAAACAAATTATTTTACTGAGGACTCTCAAAAAATACACACAAAAAGACAAAGAAATTGTTAAGTAAAAAGGGTTAAGAGCCATGGTAGATGGAATTAGAAGTTTCAATATCTGTCTAATCGGAATTCTGGAAACAGAATAGAAATAGTGTTCAGGAGAAAATTACCAAGGAAAATGCCGCAGAGATTAAGGTAGGAGTCTTCAGATTGAAAGGACCCATCAAGTGCTGAGCAAATGGAAGAAAAAGAGACAATACCAATGCACTTGGCTGCAAAATAGTAGAACTTGAAGGCTAAACAAAGTCTAAAGAGTTTCTAGTAAGAATCAAGACAGAATCAGAAGACTGACATCAAAATTCTCACCAGCAACAATGGAAACTAGCAAACTATGGGGTAATATCTTCAAAGTTCTGAGTGAAAATAATTTTAAATACAGTCTAACTATCATTTAAGAATAAGGGTAAAAATAAAGACTTAAAAAATTTTCAAGGGCTCAGGAAATTTATCAGACATAAAGTCTACCTGAAATAATTCCTTGAGGAACATTCCTGCAAAACAAATAATAAATCCAGGAAAGACAAATGCGTTATATAAGAAATAATGCTGGGTAGGATGGGAGGAGGACATCCCACCTCTTTCTCTCCCTCTCAATATCTGATCCTCTGGCACAGCCGTCCCCAGCCTTTTCGGCACCAGGGAACAGTTGGTAGAAGACAATTTTTCCATGGACTAGGGGATGGGGGATGGTTTCGGGATGATTCAAGTGCATAGATTCTCCTGTGAGAATCTCATGCCGCTGCCAATCTGACAGGAGGCGAAGCTCAGGTGCCAATGTGAGTGATGGAGAGTGGCTATAAACACAGACGAAGCTTTCGCCAGCTAGCTGCCCACCTCCTGCTGTGCGGCCTGCTATGGGTCTGGTCTGGTCCAGTTTGTGGCCTTGGGGTTGAGGACCCTTTCTTTAGTAAGTCCTGTGAGTACCATCCTCACAAGTCCAGAATGTGATCTATTTCTACCACCTTCAGGGTTGCCAACTGGTTGAAACCATTATCCTCTCTCCCTTGGGTTACTGCAAAAGTGCCTTAACTTGCCTCCTTGCCCCTTGCATTCTATTATTCTCTTAACATTCCACATGACATGAGTGATTAATCCTTTTAAAGCAAGATTATTCCTCTGCTTACGATTCTCCAATGCCTTTCCATCTTACTCAGAGTAAAAGACCTCCAACGGTCCTCAAAGCCCTATGTCTAACTTCTCCATGATCTTTTGGCCTCAGTTTCTATAATTACCCCTTTACTCATTTTTTTTTTCTAGCCACAGGAGCTTTCTCTTGTCTCCTGAATACTCTGGGCATGCTTCTTTTCAAGGCCTTTATACTGGCTTCTGTTAGCTATTTTGTGTTATTATTACCCCGTATACCCACATGGCACATTCCTTTGTCATCTTCATCTTAATGAAGCCATTCCTGGCTAGAATTTTTAATATCAGAACACTCTCAATGAGCCCACCATTGTTTATTCCCCTCCCGTGCTTTATTTTTGTCCATCTCATTTAATAAAATATGTTTTTTAAAAAACAAAACCCATGCAATATATTACTTGTTTTGTGTGTGTGTATTATCTACTACCAATAAACTGTATGATCCACAAGGGCAAGAATTTTAGTATGTTTTGTTTACTACTGTTTTCTCCAGAATCTATAACAGTGTCTGGCAGAAAGTAGGTACTCAATAAAATATTTGGTGAATGAACACATGAATGAATTGATGATATTCTTTAATTATCAAAGAAAAAATACTATAGAGCCCTGTGTGAGATGAGGTGAAAACCAAGTCAATCCAAATGTATTAAAATTCCTGTTTAAAACATTGTGGAAGGTTCTTCCATACTGTCCACAAGCTATGTGAGCTGGAACACTGGGTATCACATGGAAGTTGTGTTGGCTGTGTGTATAAATCTGTGTACATCAAGTCTCCCAAACTACCCAATATCTAATCAAGTTTGGAGAACACAGGACAGAATTTTAGAGATGAATTTGTTAACAATGTATTATTAGCACGCTTGGTGAACAGGTTAGAAGCCTAGAGCTGTAGTTCTTAAAATAATTTAGATATTAATATATCTAGAAGATATGGTCTTCTTTGAAGAACACCATTTATTAACATTTACTTAATGTAATGCCTTAATGAAGGTAGTAAAAACACAGTCCCTACCACTGAGGACTTTAAAGACCAAGGGAACAGAGAGAGAAAATTAAAGACCATACAGTGTGACAGACGTTATCACCAAGGTGACAAAGAAACACAGTCAGGGCATACCTCAGCTGAGGTGGCTAGAGGCTTGTAAATGACTCCTGTGAAGAACTGACACTTGATTTAAGTCTTAAAGGTGAAGAAGGAAAGAAAGGTATTTCTAGGTAGAGCATATGCAAAAGCATGAGTGTAAAAGAATACATGTTAAAGGAACTGCAAGAGTAGTCTGGTGAAGCGACATGGAGAAAGCAAAAAATGAGGCTGCATGAGGCAGGAAGAGGCTGGAGCATCAATTGCACATTTGGTTCCAGCATATAACTAGGAGAATTCTACCTGTAGAGGATGACTATGTTACAATGTAGCAGTAAAACCATAACCACAAGCACACAGATCCATACAAAACTGTCAATGTAATCATGACTGATAACTGACTGAGTGCGTTGTAATAGTCATTTGCTGCATGTTAACTTAGTTGTCTTTAAGATTTGTTGCTTACTATTGCTTGTAAGTAATTACTCAAGCAGGAGCCAAAAACTTAACAACTTATTTGAGAAAAACCCTTAAGATTAAAAAAATTATATTAATTCCTTTTCCACTAATTTGGAAAAAGACCGTATGGTTTGATTCCAAGGGGTAGAAAAATTCAGCCTACTAGTGTCCAGTAAGAGGATGGAGCAAAAGACTCAATGATTCAGAACTATGTTACAGAAACTTTGGGAGGCCCTCCTTCAGACACCAAAGTCACATAGTAAGTGTAGCAAGAGAATTAACTAGCAGTCTTGGCTGTCCAGAAAGTAGCAAGGAAATAGGAAGTAGATAAAACATTTGCTTAACCACAGAATCCAAAGCCCATGTATCTTATTCATAGAGGAAATTCCTTAAGTCTTTAATCAAAGACTTTTAATCTTATGCATAATTTTAAGAAACGCAAAGCCTATATCCTCGCTCCTAGTATATTAGCAGTAAAAAATGGAGGTGGGTGATGGAGGTGGAAGTGAGACGTTACATTATGGTTCACTGACAGCACCAGAAATTAAGATGTCAGCCTAAACATAAAGGGAATAGAGAAAAACGAACACAGGAACACAAAAAGCACAGCAGTCCAAGGCATTTAGCTGGGGAGTAAACAGCTGCTGAAACAGCCATAAACAGCCCATAAACACACCCATAAACAGCCCTGAAAACATCACTAAATAAGAGCACTATATAATAATTATTATCAATGACAGATCCAAGTCATCTAGAAAATGTTAACTTACGTTCAATGAACTCTTTTTTTAGAAGACAGGGAAGCATGTAATACATTTTGGAAAAATCCATCAAAATAGTTAAAGCAACAGGCATGGATGCTTAAAACTGTAGGCTTTGGTAACAATCTCATAACTTCATAGAGTAGAGCTCACTCCTTCAAGTCATTCCAACATGTTAAATTTCTTAAGGCCTGCAAACAATGTTAATTTCTAATGTGTCTATTTTATACCTAGAGCAGCCTAATCATTCCACAAAATTTTATCTTCATAAGATCACTGGTTGGAACAGAAGTTACTGAGAACTATGAATGTGCTTTGGGTCGGTCTATAAACTCCCTGAAATCACATGCAAAATTTTGTGTCTAGTTTGTATGTACATTTTTCTGGAGGAAAGGGTCCAAAGCTATCATAGGATTCTTAAAGTCTAAAACCAGAAAAGACTTGAGAATATTTGCTCAGATTAGAAAATACTTTAAATAAGGAAAAAAATAGCTTCTTACTGATTCATGAAGACTAACTCAAATTTTATTTCAATGTACTGTTAATGTAAATATAATTTAAACATAGCCCATTATGACGGCTATTTTTAAAATGCCGCTATATATGTAAGGACATTCATACAGTATTCAACATAAGCTGTAACTTCTAAACTCCTCAAAATATACTTAGCATAAAAAGTGCTGTCTGGAAGGGCAAGTACATAGCCTATTGATCTTTAGTCATCTGAATGTTTGTATGCCATAACAAATTATCTGGAGCCTAAATGAAAAATGCATTTGGTTTCTTATGTCTTACTACCATATTTGGACATACACAGTTATCCAGACTAGGCCATTCAAAGAAATGATAAAACAAAACATTTTCTTATTGTTCTCTTCAAGAAGCCCCTTATTAGCACTCTATACTCTCTTAAAAGTAGCCTACGTCTGGTGTTTGTTTCATCATTTCAGAATTTACAGGAGAAGCTCTCTTACTTTACCTACCATATCTGATGGATTGACTGAGACCCCCCATTTCCTCTGTAAAACAATGAATGATGTTCATGGGATGCGGCATGCTTGAGGTTGCTAGGCTACTTACTATCTGTTAAGCTTCTGTTCCATTGGTTAGGCTTTTTCTTTTTTTGCTTACCAAGTCCACTGAGTTTGTCCCTGAACTTATTTATGCTATTTTCCATGTTGTAATTATAATCTACTGAAATATACATACAGTAACAACTGCCCTCTATTAAGAGATTTACAATTTATACGAAAATCAAGCAGGTGCTTTGAAAAGCTTCAAAAAAAGGAGACCTCTATCTGTACAAATAAGGTTGATTTATATGGGCGTGAGAGGGCTGTAAAAGATTAAGGTGACTATCCTGAAAATCTAGAAGGATTCTGTGCTTTGATTACTTTTCAAGTATTTAAGTTCTGGCTCCACTTTGGAGAAATCAATCTGAAAACTGATGCATTTGTGGTGTACATGCACAAGAAAGACGAAGGGGAAATCCAACCTTTACATCCATATTCAAAGAAAAGATCTTGGCTCGCTATCAAAAGATTGGTAAACAATTATATAAATATTTTAAATATGTATGCATCTTTTTGTTTTTCAGTGATTCTTGCTTTAGCTGATTTTTTTGGTTAAGTGAACGCCTTTGGACCCTGATCGCTGAATAAAAGGGATTCTACTGCATGTGATCTATGATCTAGATACTAAGTTCTTGCTATCAGAAGAAGCTCCTGGCCTTCTGTGGATAACACTTTACTCCAAGCAATAAACTTAAAAGGTGACGATTTTAAGCATCGTGTCAGTCCACTGAGGGGCAAACTGCCTCTCAGAAGCCCTCATATTACAGTGTGAAAAGATGGCTTTATTTAACCAAACAGACAGCCTATTTGTACTTTCTCAGAAGACAAATAATTAAAAATTCCACCTTGGAGTTGGCTTGGCCAACAGTCTAGAATGAACATGCTAACTTTACAGGAATCACTATCTATGGTATGACAAAATACTCTCATTTATTAGATGTTGATGCCTACCAATTTTGCTCTGAGAGTTAAAGAAACTTCACAGTTCTAAGAGGTCTTACTGTTGTTTCTTATTGATTTATAACAGCAGGGACTTTTAAAACACACAACATGTGTGAGAACAATTTAATTTACATGGTGTCACTTGTCAAATATTTACTGCATTCTTAGTGTGTGTGTGTAACACTGTGAGAAACTGTGAACTACAGTAATATCAGTGAAAAGGTTCACTACAGTCACATTAAGCAGCCAAAAGACATCTTCACCGAGAACCAGGAAAAGACCCCACAATAAAGCATACGCGCAACTACCTGGCTGTTTGTGGTAGGTGAGCTCTCTGCTTGTTAAGCAGAACCAACGTTTCTTGAAGTTCTTTTTTCCAATCCGAGTTCTTCCCTGAGCTCTTTTATACATTTCACTACCAAAACAACATATGTTAATATTTAGTTACAAATATTAAAGTAGTTAGGCCAAAACAAAAAAATTTGTCTTCATTTTAAATGGTGTAAAAAAGTGGTATAAGATTATATTAAGCATATAAAAATATTTTTGACATCTAAAACTTTTACATTTCTTTTAGCCACATTAAGGGAATAAATCCTTTAATTAATTTAATTTATAACTGTGCTACCCAGAACTAAAAGGGCCAAATGAGTGATTTCCCCCCTTAACTTCCAGTGATAATACTACTACTTTCAGACTGAACAGTACTGTTATTTTCCAAAATAGTAACTCTTAGTCTAATACCCACAATCCCGTTATATTTGCCAAACCACTACTGGACTGTATGGACGAGGAGTCATGCCCACCCAGCATGAAGTTAATGGGACAGTGAGAGTGACTTACCTGATTGATGGTACGCAGGCAGCTCTAGCACAGAACAAAAACCCAGATTTCCCCACTCCCAGACCCATGCTCTTTGTACTTACTTAACATCTACACTAAAACGTGACCTTAAGATCTAATTTCATTAAATTACCCTTCTTTCAGGTGTACAGGCTCACTCGTACCACTGGACACTTTAGTTTCAGTAGATGAAATTTCATCCAAGAACTGAATGGGGAAATAGGCAAACATTATACTTTGTGGTAAGACACATCATAAATTCAGCTTATTTTAAATGCCAATGAGAACATTATGAAGGTCTTTATTATTAAGGAATACACATAATTGTAATGTATAAAGCGAAACACATATTTAATTGTAGAGGAAATGACAAGTATTCTAAAAAGCTTATTCTTAAATTACTTAAAGCCCAGAATATAGTTCCTGGTAGAAAGAATTCAATCTGTAATCTCTGAAGTGCTGAACACAGAGAGACTCTGTCTTACTTCTGATTCACAGCACCTCATCTGGGGGCATAACTGACCCGAACTGGTACAGGCTACTTAGCAACTGAGAGTGAACTGTGCCACATAAACGTTAACGTGTTTGATTAGGGGGTAATCAGGCCCCACTGAGGGTATCGCATACATAAAATATAACATATACCTTTCAAAACTCTGAAAATGGAATGCTCAAGTACTTCTGGTCCCGATGATTTTAGACAGAGGACTGTAAACCTCTATTACAGGTAAGGGATCACCAAACCAGGGCTCAGCAGGCCAGATTCAACCTGCAGCCTGTTTTTGTAAGGCTCATGAGTTAAGAAATTGTTTTCCATTTTTAAAGGGTTGTAAAAACAAATAAAAAAGAGTATGTGGCAAAGCCCTTGTGTGAGCAGATGAGCCTGAAATATTTACTCACTAGTCCCTGACAGAGAAGGGTTTGCTGACTTCTACTATAAACTGACTTGAGCCCTGGGAGACAGTATTTCACAGGAATGGCTGAAGTATAACTGGGTTCTCTGGAGTAACCTGGATTCGAAACACAACTTATAAACTTCCTATGGCAAACATAGGAATACGGTGGCTCAAGAAAATTTAAAGTACCCCTCTCTAGCCAGGGAAAGCCGCCCAGTGACGAGCATTCGCCAATCAGCTACCTTGACTTCTCAAGAGCTTCCTGGCATGTGGCTTTCAGGGGAAAGGGAAATCAGAACAATTCTTGTTCTCTGAGAGGGATTCTATTTCGTACAATAAAAGAACTACTGGTGTATGTTTAGTCCTTGCTTTTTCATTTATACTTTTCTATGTTGTCCCATTTCAGACTTAAAAAACAAAAACAAATTACGTTCCAATAAGAATGACACTGAGGCACCAGTGCCTGATGTAAACAGAATTTGTGGGCACAGCCGTTTTCTCCTAAGACTGGCTATGAATCACCCACTGGAACCCACAGTTGGGGGAATGTTGACTTCTGGTTTCCTGGAAGGAAATCTTGGCAAGTGAAAGAACACAAGCAGAATTTCTTTTGCATTATACATATGTGGGTGATACAGAACAAGTATCTAAGGGGATAAAGAAGTTTCCTATCACATTGTTAACTTTCACTAGGGACCACCTGCTAATGGAGTGTAACAGATTTATTTTAATGTTTAATTTCTTAGTTTTACCTGAAGACACTGATTTATTTATTTGACGAATATTATTTATTTATGATAATTATTATACTTACCATTTATCTGCCGTATTTATAAGCAACTAGGGGGTAAATACGGTTAGACAAAATGAAAGAAAACACAATAATTAAGATGGACTACAGGCAGGGTGAATACAGGTCCCAGTGTGCTCAGGGCTGTCCCTGTCTACGGCTGTGGTCCCAACATAATCAACAGAACTCCTTTTAATTCTTTAAAGTCTCCAGGTTTGGACATTCTGTTTATAGACCTGTCAGAGCTACCCTCTCTATCCGCTGTGGGAACAGTATAGGATTCAGAGTTACAACCTACTTTCTTCTGGAGCAGTGGCCAATGTCACCAGTGAGAACAATACAAAATGAGAAGTTGGGCTTTGTAAGCTTTCGCACTTTACGGCACTGCACATATCTAGACTCAGCTAGTGGATGACAAAGAAAACTCTTATATTAGGGCAAAATAGCCTACGCTAGTTAGGAGTCTAGAACCAAACTTGAGACAGAGACATACCATGGCAACAGCCCATGAGAATGTGAGTGGGTGACTCCGGGCAGTTCAGGAACAGACTAACCTCCTGGCGCCCCTTACATACTTTCTCCACTGACCTTATCAACTCACATTATCACTGCACATTCTGATTATGTCAGGGGAAAAAATCAGATGCTACTATGGCCTAGGTCATAAAAAATGGAAAACCACCTTAAAACAAAAGATACATCATACTAGTGCCAATAAAAGTCTGCCTACACTGTCCCACAAATGCTTCAACAATGTCCTATAAATAAAAGGATAGCTTTCTCTTTCCTTATTCTTTTGAAAGAGTTTCTCATCAAAAGCCTTCAATGGTTGCTTAAAAAAAATTTGGTTGAGTCCTGGCTGGTGTAGCTCAGTGGATTGAGCGCGGGCCTTCGAACCAAAGGATCGCAGTTCGATTCCCAGTCAGGGCACATGTCTGGGTTGCAGGCCAGTTCCCAGCAGGGGACGCACGAGAGGCAACCATACATTGGTATTCTCTCTCTTTCTCCTTCCTTTCCCCTCTAAAGAGTAAATGAATAAAATCTTTAAAAAAATTAAAAAATAAAATGTATTCATTAAAAAAAATTTTGGTTGAACTTGCATTATACTAGATGAAAAAATTCCAATGGGCTTTAATTATTTAAATCATCATTTTCATTTACTGAGTCCCTGTAAGAACTTTAAAAGTACAAAAAATGTACAAACACACTTCCACAAATATACTCTTGGCAATCAACTGTGAATCAAGTTGTGGATGATGAATGAAATCTTTAAAATTTGGCTTTGCTAATATGAATTCATTAAGTTAGAACAGTGGTAAATAAGATACAGTACTTTCTTCAAGCCAAGATTAGATATACTTTAAAATAACTTTTCTTAACAAATTTTTAGGCTATGACAATAATGCTACATTTTGTTTAGAATGATTCAGAACTAAAAACTCAAGAAATTATAGATCCTTGCAAAACAATTTCAATTTCTAAGTATAGCAATTTTTGTACATTGTAAGCCTTGCATTAGGATATTATATACTATAGGCTTTTGTACATTTTCATTTTAGAAACTTTCCTTGAGTGACTATTGTAAATCTACATTGTTTATAAAATGTTCAATAATTCATATATTTTCTACTCTGGCAATGAAGTGCTTACTATACATCAGGCACACAGTAAGTCTTTACCTCTAGACTAGAGGTTCTCAATCAGGGGCAACTTTTGTACTTCAGGGGTCATTTGGCTGTTCAGAGACATTTTTGGTTTTCAAACTAGGGACATGCTACTGGGTCTAGTTGGTGGAGGCCAGAGATGAGGCTAAACATCCTACAATGCACCAGATAGCCCCTCACAATCTAGAATTACTCAACTAAATTGCCAGTAATGCCGCTGTTGAGAAACACTAACTCTAGATATTTGCAACTTATGCTATTAGGGCACTGGCAATAGCAGCCGTTGCTAAAGCTCATTTAGGTGTTTTCACAGCTAAAAATACCAGTTTTGAATGGGAGAAAGGGGGAAAAAAGGTAGCTTTGTTATAGTTGATGGGTAGTTTAAAATTATTTATTTAAATTGGGGATTAACTTCTAGGAATGCTATGAAATATTATTTCCCCAGTGCTATATAAAAAGAAACATTAATATTTACAGAGAAAAACAGTCATACCTTTTTAACTGCTGTAATATATCCTTCTTCTTGAAACATTTTGAAAAATTCACACATGAATGTCTCCTTGAAACTTGACTAAGGAAAAAAACACAGAGGATTTATATATATTAAATAGAGAACTTAGAATACCACTGGACTATATTTTTAATAAATCTTAGGATTAAGACCTAAAAGGTTTTAATCAATATATTTTAAGAAAGGTATAGGTTTTAGGTATACTATACCTATAGGTATAGGAAGATTTCCTCAACAGTTCTTAGGTGATTACGGTGCAGACAGATAAACAGGAGGCACTAGCATCAGTTTACCAGACTCTCTCCCCTCATAGGTATATTAGTTTAAATTAATCTGTCTTCTTTAACAGGTGACTAAGACACAACACATCTACCTAAAAGATAGCTATTGCATCTGTATGTACTGTGTATTTTGGGTTTAGCTTTGTTTTTAATTTGGAAAGGAATGAGTAAGGGAGAAGGGATCACAGAATAAAACAATACTTAGAAGTGTGACTACAAAGCAAGAGATGTAAAGACTTACCTTGCTCTTGGACAAACTACCACAGCTTCCCAAAGTCTGAATGGTTTTTGAGATGAGAGTTAATGTTCTAGTTGTCTGTGGGTCCTAAGGAATGTAAAAAGGACACAAAACTCCTGTTAAGTTTTCAAAAAAAATAGAATTTGTATAAAAAGCAGAAGAGAGTGAATGGACTATATTGCTCTTAAAAACAATTCTCAAAATGTTCATTCAAGGCAACATAGTTAAAATCTAGCAAAGAGAGACTCCCAGTCAAGATGGCAGCACAGGTAAATACAGCTCACATCCTTGCACAATCACATCAATATTACAACTAAATTATAAAGCGACCATCACTTAAAACCATCAGAAATCAAGTTGAACGGAAGTCTGACAACTATGGAATTAACGAAGCCACATCTATCCAGACTGGAAGATGTGGAACAGGCTGGTTCCATATCCATGTGTGGTAAATAAAAATTCAGGAGAGATATTTTAGGAGTGACGAGTCCCAGACCCTCCCCAGGACCTCCAGCCCAAGGTTCCAGTGCCAGGAAGATAAGTCCCCATAACTTCTGGATGCAAAAACCAGCAGGGAATGAGTCAGTGGAAGAAACTTCTGGAGTCTCAAGGAGTTCCTCTTAAAGAACTCACACATGGACTTACTCAGGCTCACACCCTCTGAGCTCCAGCACTGGGGTAGCAGCTTGAAAGGCACCAGTTGGTATACAGGGAGGAACTGAAGTGTCTGGCATCAAGAGCTGGAGGACAGCTTTCTCCCAGACAGAAAGGTGGGCCGAGGCCATTATCCCTTTTCTCCCCACAAACAGCCACAGAGCCAGCAGGCAAGTGCCATATCTGAGATTCCATCAACCTGGCTAACACTGTTTGCCCTGCCCTGAGGATTCTCTGAGGACCTGTCCCACCCAACTTACAGCAGTTAACAGTGACTTTTCCATATGAACAGCTGGTCATGGTTCATGCTTCGCAACTTCCTATATCCTCTCAAATAAGAACCAACCAGCCTCACTGAGCCCCCAGCCTCTGTACCCCTTGCAAAGTGGCCCTAGACCCAGCACTAGTAGCAACCAGCCTAGATACACAGCTTGGCTTCATCCGGGATCTCCAAGCCAAGCATAAGTGGCAGCCCTCTAATATTGCTTTATAGCTCAGGCAGGGTGGCCTTGGACAAACACAGGAAGGGGCTGACCTTGACCTGCACCACCTGAGAAAACTCAGGGCCTGCACACCCAGTGGAAAACTATAGACCACACTGAAGCACCACCACCCTGTCCCTGCACAGCTGATCCTCCATGGAGGGTGGGCGCTGGCAGTCGGTGGTCACAGCCAATCCTTACAGCTGACTGGCCTTGGTGAATCCCTCCCATTGGCTTGTCAACAGCAATAAAGGCTCAACTACAAGAGGAGGGTGTACTCAGCCCATACAAAGGGCACACCTTGAGTACCCAGCCTGGGTGATAAAGGAGGCTATGCCACTGGACACCACAGGACACCTACTTTTTTAGGCCACACTACCAAGACAGGCAGTCGAAGCAGCTTTACTTAATACATAGAAACCAGCACAGGAATGCTACCAAAATGAGGAGACAAAGAAATACAGCCCAAATGAAAGAACAGATCAAAACTCCAGAAAAAGAACTACACAAAATGGAGATGAGCAATCTATTAGATATAGAGTTTAAAACACTGGTCATAAGGATGCTCAAGGAACTTCGTGAGGTTCAGCATAAAAAAGATCAGCAGCATAAAAAACGATCTAGTCAGAAATGAAGGACACACTAATTGAAATAAAGAACAATTTACAGGGAAAGAACAGTTGAGTGGATGAAGCGAGAATCAAATCAATGATATGGAATATAAGGAAGGAAAAAAACAACCAATCAGAACAAGAAGAAAAAAGAATCCCCCCAAACAAGGATAGTGTCAGTAGCTTCTGGGGCAATTTCAAGGGTTCCAACATTTGCATCATAGGTGTGCCAGAAGGAGAAGAGAAAGAGCAAGAAATTGGAAATCTAACTGAAAAAATAATGAACAAAAGTTCCCTAATTTGTTGAAGAAAACAGACATGCAAGTCCAGGAAGCACAGAGAGTCCCAAACAAGATGGATGCAAAGAGGACCACTCCAAGACACATCATAATTAAAATGCCAAAGGTTAAAGATAAAGAGAGAATCTTAAAAGCAGCAAGAGAAAAGCAGTTAGTTACCTACAAGGGAGTTCCCATAAGACTATCAGCTGATTTCTCAAAAGAAATTTTGCAGCCTAGAAGGGACTGGCAAGAAGTATTCAAAGTCATGAAAACCAGGGACCTACAGCCAAGACTGCTCTACTCAGCAAAGATATCATTTATAACTGAAGGGAAGACAAAGAACTTCCCAGACAAGAACAAATTAAAGGAGTCATCATCACCAAACCATTATTATATGAAATGTTAAAGGGACTTATTTAAAAAGATCAGAACTAAAATAATAAAAGAGCAATAAATACATATCAACAATTGAATCTAAAAAAACAAACTAAGCAAACAAGAAAAACAAAGAATCACGGATATGGAGAGTGTTTTGATGGTTGCCATATGGGAGGGGGCTGTGGGGGAAGGGGTGAAGAGGTGAGGGGATTAAAAACTACAAATTGGTAGTTACAGAATAGCCATGAGGCTCTAAAGTACATTGTTGGAAATAGAGTAGGCAAAGAACATATACACATGACCCATGGACATGAACAACGGTGTGAGGACTGCCTGAGGGAGTGGGGGGGTACTAGTGGAGGGGGGGCAAAGGGGGAAAATTGAGACAATTGTAATAGCATAATCAATAAAATATAATTTTAAAAAACCTCACCAAGACGGGCACAACTCACTGGACTAAGAAATAAAGAGACTGAAGAAGCCACATGTAACTGACAATTCCTCCCAAACTAATTGTATTTATGATGTGTTACTTTTGAAAGTCATAATTTAATGAACATTATATGTGTTGTTCTGTACAGTACGGCAGCTTGAATTACCTAACAAATTTTATTCACTTTTGAAATGTCAATGGCATCTACTTTTTTCTACCCTTGAACCCAAAATGGTAGTTTCCAAATTTTCTGTACTCAACCCACCTCAAAGAATATTCAATAAAATTTACACAGCTTCTGCAATCATGTATTTCCACCATGGAAGCAAATACCTAAATTCAACTTAGGAAATGAGAAGTCACCCAGTTCATGCAGAATCTTAAGCAGAGGGTTAAGTATTTCTGTCTATTATTTAAGGTGTTTTCAGGCCTGTCTACCAGAAAAAAGTAAATACAAATAAAATTGACTAAATGGTGTTCCTTAATGAGTCCTTGCTCCTTTCCTTTAAAAAAAAATTGAGGTGCAATTTACATACAGTGAAATAAACAGATTTAAATATATATAGGTTGATGAGCTTTCACCAATCCACACATTTGTATAGCCAATTCCCCTAGCACTATATAGAACATCTTTGGTTTGGGAATTCAAATAAAACATTATCTTCCATCAAAAGACATACTCAATAAAATTTAGATACAGAAATGCTTTAGTTTAGTTTTTGGTCTACATTCCTTAATATTATAGGATCCTGACATTGAAAATAGGTAGTAAATGTGAAGCAGAGATAACCAGGAAGTAAGGCAATCTGGAAAAGAAGGGCTACCTGGGATATGATTAGCATTATATACCTATGAAACAATTACACACTGTGTTATTCAAAAATATCTATGCAGCAGAAAGAAAGAAGGAGCTCCTACCCTATGCAACAGCATAGATGGAACTGGAAAGCATTATGCTGAGTGAAATAAGCCAGGCAGGAAGACAAATACCATATGATCTCACCTTTAGCAGGAAGCTAAGCAACAAACCAAACAAGCAAGCAAAATATAACCAAAGACATTGAAATAGAAAACAGGCTGACAGTAACTAGAGGGGAGAGGGGAGGGAATTTCAGGGGAAAAGGGGAAGGGGTCACAGGAACAAATATAAAGGACACATGGACAAAAACTAAGGGGGAATGGAAATGGGAGGGAGGAGGGGAGCACTAGGGGGGTGGACTGGGATAGGAGTAAAAGACAGAAAACTGTACTTGAACAACAACTAAAATAAAAAAATTTAAAAAAATTTAGCTAAACATTCAGTATTCCATTATATGTATAAAAGGTTCCTATAATTCTCTGTCATGAAAGAATATACAATAGTTAACAATGTGCTAATAAACTGAATTTGAACTGAATTTCATCAAGACTTCCTTGTTCAGATTTGGTTTTAAAAATCAGTGTTTTAGGTCATAATTTTCCTGAACCAGGAAAAGAGAACAAAGTCAAATAGCATTGTCAAATGGCAGCGAGGGCCACATTGATGTACACAAACCTCTGATGTGTAGAAACTATATAACATTTAATAATATGACACTCGCTGCTATTTGACAATCATCTCACTGAGCGGCTGTTGACACCTGGTGAACAAATAAGTTATTCTAATTTTTTCTCTGCTACCACCTGACATCATACTTTTTCATAGATAACCAGTACCTTAAACATATGGCACCTAGTACACAACCTAGCATATAGTAGATGCTATATAACATTTACTAAAATCAACTAAAATACTGATTGTCTCACCTCAAAACAACATATCCTACCCTTTCTTCTTTATATTAGGTTGAACCATATGAGTTTACCATTATTTGACAATTCCTGATATACAAAAAACAAGTTCATATAGTCTACCATATATTTCAAAGAAGGAATTATTCTTTTTCCCAAGATTTACCCCAAAACTTTTTCTTTTAAAGACATACTTACAGAATCCTTTAGGATATTGGTCTGATATTAGTAAGGCCCCTTCTCTCTTAAATTATTCCTTCTTTTGGTTTCTTCTTCTCTATTTAAACCATATGTAGGTTTTCCCAGATGGAAAAGACTCATCATTTGATGGGCTCCCTCTACCATCTTTCACTCCCAAACTTTACTGAGAACCTACTTATCTTAGAAACTGTGCCATGTGCTTGGGTTACAGAAACTTGAAAAAGATCTAGCCCTTGCTCTTACAATATTAACAGTCCACAGGCAGAGGCTATAAACAGAGGATTATAAAACAGTATGAGAAATGTCGTGACAGAGAGAGCCACAGGGTACTTACTATACGAGAGGTACCCGCCCTGGCCCAGTGGCTCAGTTGGTTGGAGTGTCATCCCATACACCAAAAGTTTTGATTCCCAGTCAGGTAACATACCTAGGTTGCAGGTTCAATACCCATTCAGGGCATGTATAAGAGGCAACCAATCAATGCTTCTCTCTCAACACTGATGTTTCTCTCTGTCTCTATCCCTCTCTGCCCACCATCCCCCACTCCTATCTCTTTCCAAAATCAATAAAAATATATCCTCAGGTAAGGATTTTGAAAATTAAGAGAGAGAGAGAGAGACAGACAGACAGACAGACAGGCAGGCAGGCAGGCAGGCAGGCACCTAACCCAGATGGAAGGGTTAGAGAAGTATGCCATGGCTGAATTTTACAAGGAGCTATAAATGAGAGCATGGGAGATATGGCAAGAAAGATGGCTCAATCTTTTTTATTCCTACCATGAAATTTCTGGCAAAAGTGGCCAACTGTGTCAATGTTAACATAACCTGCTTTAAAATTAGTGATTTTTAAAAGTTATTCATTCATGTGGACATGCCTGAGTTTGCCCATGTGTTCTAGTAGCAGGGCTAGCTCCTTTTGATATATTTCCTAGGTAAAACTACAGTCACCTATTTACTCTATAATTTTTAGCAATCTAATTTTCTTATTTTCTTTTACTCTAAAACTGACTTCTCAAAATTCAAAGAACTGTTAAATGTAAAACCCAATGAACTTTAATTGGCTTTCCTCCCCAATCACTCTGTAAATTTCAGTATCGGTCTTAACAATGTCATCACCCCAAGGTTCCTGGGGTCATCATTTGCTCTCAATTTGGATAGTATGAATTATCTGTATTTCTAACTTGGTACAAATCAGGTGCTACCTTTAGATTTATATATGTAGTTTTAGATTACGTATTTTATGTATTTTCCTTATTTCCCCAATTAGAATGAGAAGTTCTTAAAAAGGACTTTATTGAAACATCTATTACAGGAATATGCAAATCCAAGTCTGAATCCAGGCAGGGCCACAAGCTCGGAGACAGGAATTCTATTTCTGTCCAGAATGCTACTACCAAGCTTTTGCTTGTCCCAAGCTCAGTGCAGCTTCACAGTCATAGGAAGGACAGCATGCTAATAAAAGGACACTGGCCCACTGTCAGCTGCACCTTCTTACAGACCATTGGTCCCTTTGATAAGAAGGGGTAAGTTGTCACTGCAGCAGCATGGTCCTATTCAGTTCTCAAAGTTAAATGAGGGGCCAATGTCAAGAGAAGGAGTGTCTTCAGAGCCCAGTTTAACTGCAAAACCCATAGGTCCTCTATACACTGTACTAGTCAGTGAGTTTCCTAAGGGCAGGGAGGTCTTTCTCATCACTGCCTCCACAGTGCTGAGCACAGTGTTTGATACATTACAGGTGCTCCAACAACTGATTGCCTAAGAGGGCTAACTTTACAGACTGGGAAGGCTGAATTAGAATTCTGGTTTAACTCAGTTCAAACTGAGTGAGAGGAAATCAAAATTTCTTAGTTGTTTGATCTTGGAAGTTACTGAATTGTGATTTTATTATCTGCATGGGGATGATAATAAAATTTACTCACAGGGTTACTGGGAAGACTAAGTAAGTTAAAACGTAAAGTGCTTAGAACAGAGCCTAGCACAAAGCAAGCACTAAATAAATCTTGCCTACTATTATTTGCTATACAAATTAGCAATGAAAGCAATTAGATAAGATCATAAACTATTTGGGATATAAAAGTTTAAAGAATCAGCAGAAATACACTGTATAAGAAGGAAACATAAATAGCAAAAACAAGAGTTTTGAAGTGTTAAGAAATGTAAATCTATGTGGTGCAGACCCCTGTTTAAGTAATTAAATAGGACTTCACAACAAAAAGATTAGATGCTTTAAAAAAGTATTAAATTTCATATAGTTACAGTATCATCTCAGGTGAACAAAAAGCAAAAATACAGTGAGAGCAAGTGAATTATGTTTCAATAAAGATTTCTGCATCTGCAGAAACAAGCCTCTTCAAATTTCTGTTAAATTTAAAAATATCTTCAATGTTAAACTAAACCATAAATAATTTTTAAAAACCCTTGTATTACGGAGATTTACAAACATACACAATAGTAGATGGTAAATAAAATAAGTGTTCCTCGTACCCACCACCAAGCTTCAACAATTATCAATATTTTATTACTCTGTGCAATCTCTTCTAACAGCAACAACAAAAAATAAAATTTTTAGCCTTCTCTAAAAGACTGAAACGGCTAAGAACAATGCCCAGTGAATTTAAGTATAAAGAAACACAGCCAAGTGAAACTGCTTATTTTACCTTTTTTCTATTTTAATAAAAATAAATAAAAATGGAGTAAAGCTTTGAGAAAAACAACACTTACTGGATGATGAGGTCGCAAATGAAAAGTATGAGGTGATACTACAGCTACAGCAAAGAAACGAAGAAATACAAAGCTGCTCACTGCAGAATACTGAACATGAGGGTCATCTGCAGAAAAAAAAATGGTGAAATGTCATGCACAACAACACTGAATTAAAAAACAAGGATGACAAAGTAAAAAGTACTGAAAAAAACATGTGAACTGAAGAGATCAATAAAAGTTGTCTAGTAAGGACTGAGTTGATGATGGATATGATAGTGATGATTATGACTAAATTAAAGGAAAAAATTCTATGACTAAAAAAAAATTGAAAGAACTAATTAAAAAATGAAAGGCAAAGCTCCTAGGTTTTCAGAAATATTTTAATCTGGAAAAATACTTTCCTGTCTTTCCTCAGTCTGCAAGGAGACTTCTGAAATTATAACAACAAAAATAGAAGTAGTGTCTAGCACTACCTAGTGGTAACACAGAATCCTTTAACACTTGGATAAGAGATTGTTTTCAATTTTAGGATATTGTCTTAATTTTCCCCTCAAAAATCTTGATAACATCACACACTATGCAACAGAAACAACTAGGATGAAACCTTTACTTTTCAAAAGCTATCCATATTCCATATAAAAAATCAAATGAACTGGAGACAATCTGTGGCTTCGATCATTAACATACAGCTTTCCTTTCAGACTGTAGTCAACACCTAACCCACCATCAGATGGTAGAGAAGCAGGTGGTAAGGGCAAGAATGTCAAGATTTGGTATGAGTTCTGGTATGAGTGACTTATAAGTCACTCAACGGCTAGTCACTCACAAGTTATTTAATTTGTACTTCTTTAATAATACTTGCTTCCCACTCATTGCCTCCCCTCTTCCCAAGCCATCTTCTTCCCAGAGTGATGGGAACAAATGTTATAAAGAATATTTTATGACAACAAAACTCTCTACTGTAGTCTATTAGGGATATGCAGACACATTAATATTTAAGTCAATGAAAAGTCAGTCAAGGAGATACTTTAGCATTTATAAAAAATCATAAAATGTGTTTTAGGTTATTTAGATACATGAGAATTAAATAGATTAAGCATATTTAAGGCCAAGATCACTGAGTAAAAGTAGCATGCTTTGCACTAGGCCAGGCCCAGGTAGAGACCCGGCTTGCACACTGGCTGCGTCATGGATCTTGTGCAAGCTCCTTAAACTTTTCTAAACCTGTTTCTTTATCTGCCTAAGGGCAGCAGGATGTGCCTCACGTGGCACTGTATAGATGAGAGAAGTAGATAATGCAGCCTAGCATGCGTCTGTTCAGTCATTAAGCATTCGATGTGGTTGCCATGATCTAACTCACTAAAATGTAATTTCAGTCAGCATGTCTTTCCATATGTTAATGTCTCTGCTTCCCTTATTTTTGTTGCAAAGCCTAGATTTAATATACTTGTTTGAAATTAACTGTTTATATCTTTACTATAATTAGCAAAGACATCTAGGTCTGAGTTAATCTACATTCTAGTTGGACAGCTCAGGCCTGCCACTTTAACAATGGGTACATTTAGTGGACAGTCAGATAACTGCACACGCATGTGTGCACATACACACATCCAAAAGAACATGATAAAATAGCAAAATCTCTTCAGATGTTATAGAAATAAACTCAAGGTCTCACATAGCTGGTTAAGACTGATAAGGAGCCTTATCTCCTCCCCCTTTCCCTTATTACAGGTAGATCTGGAAAGACAGCTATAGCAAGTTTATTTACTTATTAGAGACGCAAATAATGAGAATAATTCCAAGTACTGACAATCAGACACAGTAATTCTTAATTGTATGAAATGTTTCTAAACAAAGCCTCGACACTACTGCTGTACAAAATGAAAGCACGCCAGTTACTGACAAATGCACCTCAAGATTCTATGCATATTACAACAGAGAGGTTTTTATTTTCTAAAACCAGATCTGTAAAAACCTATCACCGCCAAAACCTTATCATTATCAAACTATCAAATCTAGTCAGTTGTATGGAACTAAAAATTCTCACTATTTGAATATATGCAAGTAGAAAAGGGAGGTGGTACAAATAACAGAGTTGTTTTTGTTTATTTTATTTAACAATCTAATAAGCACCTGGTATAAATGTTTATTTATATAATGTTATTGTTCTAAATTTTGCTTTTTTAAAAAATAAGGGTGACTTAATTCACTTTGTGTAAAGCTGTCATTATATTAAAATAAAATGAAATGTTTTGAGATTGTAAGAAAATTAAATCAGATGTTTCATTAAAAAGCAACTCTTTTGAGAAACTAAATAAGACTGTACCTGTAAGCAATAAACATTTCGCATAAACCAAATACACGGTAAATCTACAAAAAAATCAAATATTGAAAAAGAAATGGCATGTTTTAGTAATATAAGGCACTTACTAGGAAATCTTTGAATAGCCATTTGCCTCAGAGAATAAAAGACATCACACATAACAGTGGGACAGCTCATACTTGATTTTACAATTGTATTGAATAATTTGTCTACATAGTAGCGCAGATTTTCCTGCAGGATTTAAAAAGGCAAACATTAAGATTTTGACTTTTACACATCCTGAATAGCCTTCACGGGGGGAAAGGCAGTGAAAATGAGCTCTGTCAGGCATTTCCCATCTACTTTGTCAAGTTCTGCTTCCCTTCTCTAAATTCACTCAGCTAAAGGACAGTTTACACCTTGACCTCATTTAATGTATCAGATTTAGAGTAGCAGATATAAGAGGTGAATGCAGGAAATAAAGTGCACGAGAAGCAACAGAGAGTAAGAAAATCCCAAGGTAAATTAGGAAAATAACTCGGATAAGCAGGCACATAGACATTGTGACACTGTTATCTACTGCAGTGAAAACTTGTGACCAGCACAACTGTCTTTTCCCAGAGACAACTTCAAGTACCAGTTGACCAAGTCACTGTGCTACTTAGCCTGATCAGTTTGAATCTAAAGGGCTGACCAGAATGGGGCTGCAACTAGATGTATATATAGCCTTACTCCACTACTGTTACTAGAGCCAAAAAGACGATCAAGAACAAAAATAAAGTGACAGCCGACGAGGAGATAACATTCTAAAAGCTAGATGCAGGTAATGCCGCTAATGGTATGGGCATTATGTAAAGAATAAAAAGCACTGCTTCCCTCCACATAGCATTACTACAACCTAAGCGGGGGACAGGTAGAGTCTTAGGACCAATTTTAATGCAGTTATAAAGATAACAAGGACATACCTTATTATTTTCTACATTATCTCCCTCTTTCAATTTAATAGGATCAATTTCACAGGATTTTGAGGATTCACATATCTGGAAAATAGATTAATTTTTTCATTTAATGTTCTTTTAAAATTATTTGGCAAAATAAAAACACTATTTTTCTGATAACAAAAATTAATTACAAAAATTAAAACTGTAACAAAGTTTAAAACCCTCATCCAGAGATAACATAAACAGGCAGATCTGGAAAGACAGCTATGGCAAGTTTATTTACTTATTAGAGACGCAAATAATGAGAATAATTCCAAGTACTGACAATAGGACACAGCAACTCTTAATTGTATGAAATGTTTCTAAATAAAGCCTCGACACTGCTGCTGTACAAAATGAAAGCACGCCAGTTACTGACAAATGCACCTCAAAATTCTATGCATATTACAGAGAGGTTTTTATTTTCTAAAACCAGATCTGTAAAAACCTATCACTGCCAAAACCTTATCATTATCAAACTATCAAATCTAGTCAGTTGTATGGAACTAAATAAATCTCACTATTCAAGTGTATGCAAGTAGAAAAGGGAGGTTTGCAAAGAACTATATTAAAAAATTCTCTTATATTTGAAATTTAGCTAAATTCTAGCTAAAACAGAAATCCAATAATAAATAATTATGTAGATTCTACCACAACATGTCCTTTGGGTAAATATCCATCGATGAAAGAGTAAATAATTTATTTTACTCCTAAAGTGTTCAGTCTTATTCTTGCAATAATATATGAATGGGTATATCATTCCCATCAACAGATCACTAAATGAAAGAGATGCTATGCAAGTCTGCACAAACTGTTATTATCAGAGTACACGCATTCATGCCGTACCTCATCCAGAATAGGCTTTAATGTTACTTTCAGGTAGTGCCCTCCCACTATTTTCATCATCTCATCCAGACATCGGGTAGCCAAGGAATTTCCTCTAAAAATTGTGTTTGCATCTCTGAAATACAAGTAAAAATAAAGTGAAAACAAGGATAGTAAACAGAGGTTGTCAAATCAGTAATATGAGATATTTGACTAGGTCATATATGCAATTTTAGTAATTTTTACCATTCATTTAAAAGCTTGCTGCCATTCAGATTTTCAAATTTATAAAAACTGCTTACTGAAAATACATTAAAAAAACAAACCATATTTATAACTACAAATGTGGGGCGCATGTGTATGAGTATATAAAGTGACAGTGTAAGACTATAACAGGAATGGGAAGCCACCCGACTATTTTGTATAACATCTCACCTGTGCACATAAAGGTGATGCATACGGACAAGAAAAAAGGAACTTCTGACTTGGTATTTTCTTTGTAACTTGTGAATCATTATAAACAAGAAGCCAAGACTAGTAACAGGAAATTTTGACACCAAATAAAAGAAAAATCCGTCATTAACTGTTAATTTTACTGTTGGTGGATACTGTCTGGTAATTTAAAGGACTGACTTTATTATACACTAAGCAGTTCTTTTTAAGACTATGATACAGGAAAGCTGGTCAATACAAAAGAACTAAGATTACAAAAACAGTTGACAAACTAAGGTCCAAATGAAACAGCACATAGTCAACATTTAATGAAACTCTTACTGTGTATCCTTCAAGTCTAATTCAGCCACTGCAGTGGCAAAAGGAACAAGTTTATCATGGTGCAGCAGAACTCGTACAAGGGGCAAAACAGCATCATTTTTGTCTCGACATATTTCACCCAAAATGTAAGCAGCTGAGGCAGATATTGGCTGGGAAACAGAAAGATAGAAAACGAGCAGAAAATCAAGGAAACATAACTAAATGTTCAATCACCATCCTGTAAAAGTAATTCAAATATGTTCATTAACTAAGAGCATATATTGGAATCACAGACTAGAGTTCAGATGAATTAAATATACGTATGTGTATACAGAGGTAGACAAAAGTAGGTTTACAGCAATTAATAAAGCAGGTTTACGATAATTAATAAATTAATAATACATAAGTAAACTAGCCTACTCACAACTATAAACCTATTTTGCCTACCTCTGTATATATTATTTTTTATTGTTGTAATAAAACTTGACACTTTGAAATCTTTTCCTCAACATTTACTGAATTACTTTGGCCTTTTCATATTAAAATCATATACTTATGATTTTTAAAGTACCTGAACATCTGGTGATTTTAGCAGCAAAGTTTTCAAAGGACCATAGTACTCTGAGGGAAGCACACAGTCTTCTGTATAACATATATTTAATCGAAGAGACCCCAGATCATCAGTTTTAGATGACTTGTTTCCATTGTCTCTTGGTTGTAGCAAGTACCTAAAGTAAAAATACAGTCAATTCCATGTGATGGTAATGAGCATCCAAGCCAGCGAGGTAAATAAATAGCTAAGCTATAAAAAGCTAAACTAAAAGTCAACTTACTATTTAAGGTTAGGACACTTGAAGAGCAGCAGACTACTAATCTTTAGAGGTTTAATTCTGGTTGTATATTGAACTAGAAAACTGTAAATAGATTTTTATCCAGGCAACAAAAAGTATAGATAATATAAAAATTATTATCTCAAAGGGGTTAAATAAGAGTTTGATTAGCTTGCTGGTTTAGAAAAAAATTAAAAAACATTTAAAATCCAGTATTACCAAAAATAATTTTTTACCAACTAAATTTAAGAAAGATACACTTAGATGAAATAATTAAGACACACTACACAAGCAGGCATAAATGATATTGTAAAGTAAATCCTGTATGTAAAAATCTGAACTTCTCTTTTAAAAAGTTAGTGATTGAAGGTTTAAAAATAGATTTTTGTATTATTCAATATAACTACTAAAAAAGTTCAGTAAAAGGCAAAAAAAAAAAAAGTAAAATAGAAACATCTTTAAATATCCAAGGAAAGAGAAATGTTTAGAAATCAAGAGACATTTGTAGAACCAAAACCCAAAATCTAAGTTACTTAAGACTTTTTATCATGGAAATTTAAAAACACATACAAAAGTAGATTCTGGCCCAGGTGGAGGAGTAGTTACTGTTACTTCACTTCCTTGCACAACCAAAAGAAGGACAACAAAAAATTTAAAAACAAAAAATAACCAGAAGTGCCAGAAAATCAAACTGCATGGAAGCCTGACAACCAAGGAGTTAAAGAAGAAATATTCATCCAGACCAGTAGGAGGGGCAGAGAGGGGCAGCTGGGGCAGAGAGGATGCGTGGCAAGGTGGTGGCAGGCACACCGAATAGTCCCACATTCACATGCAGAGAAGCCAGGAGGAACAATGGGGGAGTGAGACAGACTGTGCAACCCAGGGTTCCAGCACAGGGAAATAAAAGCCTCAAAACCTCTGGCTATAAAAGCTGCAGATGTTGCAGTGGCAAAAGAAACTCCTAGTCTCACAGGAGAGTCCGTTGGAGAGACCCATGGGATTCAAGAACGTACACAAGCCCACCCACCTGGGAATCAGCACCTGAAATGGCACAATCCACTTGTGGGAAGTGAGAAAAGTGAAGGAAAGTGGGGTAAGAGCCAAGCAAGCGAGCAAGAGACATTATTCCTTCTCTGACCCCTCTCCCACATACAGTGCGGAGAATACCTAAGGCTCCACCCCTTACAATGTAACAGTTGCACTGAGACAAGGAAATATGGCCAAAAATAAAAGCACAGATCAAAATTCCAGAAAAAGAACTAAGCAATGAAGAGACAGCCAACCTATCAGATGCACAGTTCAAAACACTGGTAATCAGGATGCTCACAGAAAATGGTTGAGTATGGTCACAAAATATAGAAAGACATGAAGGCTATACAAAGTGAAATAAAGGAAAATATACAGGGAACCAACAGTGAAGGGAAGGAAACCAGGACTCAAATCAACAATTTGGAAAAGAAGGAAGAAATAAATATTTGACTAGAACAGAATGAAGACACAAGAATTCAAAAAAGTGAGGAGAGGCTTAGGAACCTCCAGGACAACTTTAAACATTCCAACATCTGAATCATGCATGGGGAAGGAAAATCTGGCAAAAGAATTAGACATGTAAGTCCAGGGCACTCAGAGAGTCCCAAAGAAGTTGGATCCAAGAAGAAACACACCAAGGCACATCATAATTACATTACCCAAGATTAAAGATAAGGAGAGAATCTTAAAAGCAGCAAGAGAAAAGGAGACAGTTACCTACAAAGGAGTTGCCATATAAGACTATCAGCTGATTTCTCAAAAGAAATTTTGCAGGCAAGAAGGGGCTGGAAAGAAGTATTTGAAGACATGCAAGCCAAGGACCTACATCCAAGATTACTCTATCCAGCAAAGCTATCATTTAGAATGGAAGGACAGATAAGTTAAAGGAGATCATCATCACCCAGCCCTTATGGTACAAAATGTTAAAGGAACTTACCTAAGAAAAAGAAGATCAAAAACTATGAATGGTAAAATGACAACAAACTCACAACTATCAACAACTGAATTTTAAAAGGAAAATATAATAACTAAGCAAACAACTAGAACAGGAACATATTCACAAAAATGGAGATCACATGGAGGGTTATCAGTGGAGAGGGGGAGGAGGAATGGAGGAAAAGGTACAGGGAATAAGAAGCATTAATGGTAGGAACAAATTACACACGGGGAGGTTAATAGTATAGGAAACGGAGAAGCCAAAGAACTTATACATAGGATGCATGGACGTGAACTAAGTGGGGTAGGAAATACTGGAGGGACAGGGGGTACAGGGCAGAGGGGGATAAAGGGGAGAAAAAAAGGAGGCAACTGTAACAGCATAATCAATAAAATATACTTAAAAATAAATAAATAAAAATACATACCAAAGTAAAGAGAATAGTATATTGAACATCCATGTACCCATCACCTAACTTCAATAATTATCTCAAAACTATTCTTGTCTCAGCTACACTTCCACTCGCTCCTCTCATTCCACTAATGCATTATTTTAAAGCAATTTCCAGGCGTTTTATGACTTCATCTATGTATATAAAACTCTTAAAAATCCTTATTAGCTAGGCAGTATTTAAATTCTCCCAAACTTATAAACAGATTTCTACAGTTTATTCAAATCCAAGGTCCAGGGACTGTAATTGGTTGACAGCTTAAGTTTCTTTTTTATTTTTTTGTTCATTTTTATTGTATTTTTTCCATTATCATTTAGTTCTCTTATACCTCCCTCCCCCCCACAATCATCACACTACTGTCCATGTCCATGAGTCCTTTTTCCTTTTCTGTTCAATCCCTCCACCCTTCCCCTCCCCATCTCCTTTGTTGTCATCCTGCTTTCTATGAGTCTGTCTCTATTTTGCTTGTTAGTTCAGTTTGTTCATTAGATCTCACATATGAGTGAAATCATATGGTATTTGTCTTTCTCTCATTGGCTAGTTTCATTTAGCATAATGTTCCCCAGATCCATCCATACTGTCACAAAGCATAAAACTTCTTTCTTATGGCCAGGTAGTTTTAATCTACACATTCCTTCTACCTCCTAAGAAATTAGGTAGTTGTCTTAATAGAATTTTCTACATTTGGGGTTGTATTAATTCTATCTTTGTCTTCATGATATCATTTAACATGTTATTTTGTCCCCTCTGTATTTCTGTATATTAGTAGTTAGATCTGGAGTCTTGGTTAAATTCAGATTTTCAGATAAATTTCAGAAATTCAGATATTCTGCCAAGAACATTTCATCAACAGTGTTGTATATGTAGTTCCACTAAGGGGCACTAATATCTCAGTGTCTCTTTTTGTGACAGTGTCATTGATGATCACTGCCTAACGTCATTAATCTTCACAGGTTACAAAATGATAATTTCATAATTCGATCTTTCCTCATTATTTATTAGCTGGAATGCTTTTTATAAAGGAAAGTCAGTAATTTTAATATTTATTTCTGATACTTATCACTTATGGTCTCACCAATAGACTAACTTGTTTAAAAAAGGAAGAGAGGAGGATTTGATAGAATATTTTTAGCTTTGAGAAAGACAGGATTAAAGACAAAAGAAAACTAGAGAATCAGCCAAGCAAAATTTAAAAGATGAGGGGGGATGGTAATATAAGGAGAAGAAATTACACTGAAATTATATTACTACCTACAAAAGAGGAATTCCTGTCTCAGAAGACCAACCTTCAGAACTTCTACTCTCTGATTTGAGAAATAATGATTTAAAGATTTCCCGGGGAAATAACTGCAACTAGGTCTGTTAGCAAAGGTAACTCAGAAGTACCTCTAAGGGAAGTGTAGCTGACTGATCACCAAGCCTCTGGAAAAGGGCATTACTTCGTGCATTCCCACAATCCGGTGTATGTTCTGTAGCCTTGCAAATTCAGATACCTAGTTTTACCAGCATCTAAAAGTGAACCTGAATTGCAGCGACTGAGCAGAGACTGATATTTAAAGTGGAAGGCCAATTAGTAAATTTATGAAAAGAACTACAATAGTCAAGTGACGAAAATACCTTCACTTTTTTGTGAGCAATACCTTTTATTATGGAAATGTTCATTCACAAAAGTAGGGAGGCGAGCAATATTAAAAATGAACACTCTTACCACGACCACATGCACTTATTACCCAGCTTCAACAATCACCACTATTTCCCATGGGTTTCATCTCTATCTTTCACTTCAACTAACACATTTTTCAGACTTGTTAATGCTATTTTAAAAGTCTGTCTGATTTATACATTTTTAGCTATTTGAAAAGCCAAATTATCAAAAGGTGCTGTGGTGAGTAAAGAGGTACCACACAAAGATTTAAGGAGGAATCTCTCAGCTAAGACAACAGTTTTGCAAAGGAAACAGTGATGCTCCTAGAACAGGAATCCCCTCTCTCTGTGATTGTCAAATAGGCAGTACCCACCCATGTCTGCCTCTTTGCGATCCTTTTTTATTCTGACATTACCTTTCTATTTTAACTAGTGTTTTCCATATATGGTAGAATACAATTATTTGTATTACAGTTACAACCTGGTTCTGCCTTTCTGAGCCTAAACCTACCCATCTTAAACAGTGTCCCCATACTTGGGTCAGATCTCAGACTCTTTTTTGGTTTGTTCTATAGAGATCTTACTCAGAGGGCAACTTTAATTCCCTTATCACCAAACTACTGGAGAAGGGATTATGTCTTATTCCTCTGTTATACTCATAAAACTACAAAATACCAGCAATACAGGCGTATGGTACTAACATGGCATGTTCTGTGCAGAAGGATTAGGGTAGTGTTTTGCCAGTTGTTAACTTTTATGCACACACTGTTTAGGATGCTTAGATACTCCAGAAGGGTCACTCCTGCCATACTTTTTAAGCTTGCCCCCTTGGGTTTCTTTGGCAGTGTAAAAAATCACTATGGACAAAATATCTCATCCATGTCTACTCAAAAATGTTTTTTCAAAATATGTCATTGTCTTATCCATTCCTTGAAAAAAATCTTTTTTTTAATGAGTAGGAACCATTTCAATTTTCTTTTAAATAATATTTTATAAGCAAGGGGCACTCAAATCTTTGCTGACAGCTTAAAACAGAATATTTTTAGGTTTAAACATATTAAAAAATATGTATGCCAAAGTACAAATGTACTATAGTACACTGGGTTAAGAGCACAGACTTTGGAGTCAGAGAGTTTGGTTCAAATTCCAGTTGTGAGCTTAAGCAAACTGCTCAGTCTTTCTGCATTTGTTTTCCTTAATCTGTTAAATAACAGGTAATGATAGTGTCTAACTGACTTAATCCTTACAACAACTCTAAAGAGGTTACGTAAGTAAAGCATTCAGAATAGTGCCTGGTACACAGTAAACACCATGTAAATGTTAATTATATAAAATTTATATACATATAACTGTTACCACTTAAATATACCTAACTACAGATAAATGTATGTATATGACTACTACTAATATATTATAATATAAATACTACATTTATCTGTAGTTATTTATACTATCCATATAAATGTGAGTTATTATTTTAAAACATTGTCACAGGAGGCTCAATTTGAATCACCTGAAGGATCCCTTGTAAATTAGGGAATCTTGTAAAAATTAGAGCTAAAGGGAAAAAAAACCCTCAAGATGTGTTAAATAGAGCGTATCTGGCATGCCTAAAGTCCAGGGATGCAAAAAAAGAAACTTCTCAAATATATTTTCTTCAGTTTTTGAATAAAGTGTTTCAGTTTGAAAGAAAAAGAAACAGGAAATAAAGATAAATTACTAACTGAAAGTATAGTTACTCTACAAATATATTTTTCATTCACAATTAAAGAGGCATAAAAGTAATCCTATGCTCTTTGGAGTCAGCAGTTTTGACAGCTCCTCAAGAGAATTAAATATGAGCATTTGAAAATTTTTAACCACAAGGTCTATATAATAACTGAAATTGAGGTAGGCAGGCAAAAACATCAGTTATTTATTCATGATTCTACATAAGATGGAAAATAACTTTTTAAAGGCAACTATACTAATACTTGAATATTATTTCTGGTTCCAAAAGGATAACCATTATCAATGGATTTTTACCAAAGATAAATTAAAGCTTAGGTGCTAAAACTGGCAAAGTAGGAAACAAACTCATCTCAAATAAAATATTAATGTAGTTTAAAATATGTGTAAGTACTTTATGTTGAAAAAAGGCCCAACTATTTGTTTTACTATTTGAATCTTACTTTCAAAATAAAAAATTATAATATGAAAAAATATTTATATTTATTTTCTTAATGTACATTTTTACAGTTTGATTCCTTTGGGGAAAAGTTATTGTACCGATCTGTATAATTACAAAAGGATTTTATACACATTAAGTTCTCTGACTTTGAAGTAACTGGTGAAATGAGATTGAACTAGATTATCTAAGGGTCTTTTTATATACAACATTCTGAACAATGGAATACTGGAGCAAAAACAAAAAAAAAGGATGCGGAAATTCTGTATGTACTGATGTGGAATAATGGTGATGACAGCAGCAATAACTACAATGATGAAAACATGAGTTATACCCATGGTCACAGCACTTGCAGCCTCCTTCATGCAAATTCGTTTCATCCTCTAACCACTTTGGGAGGCAGGTATTATTTGTACTGCTCCCATTCTATAGCCAAAGAAAGCAAGGCAAACATGTAGAATAACTTGTCCCAGGTCACAGAGGTGGCAGCATGGATTTGAACCAAGACATTGGTTCTGGAGTCCATACCCTTAACCACGATTAAAAAGACACAACTATTTACTGAGGTTCTACTAAACTGCTAAGTGAAAAAAACAAGGTACAGAGCAGGACATAGTATATGCCCATTTGTATATAGAAGGGGAAAGAAGGATACATATGTATTTGCCAGTATACAATAAAATACTTTCAAAACTCAAAACAGTGGCTGCCTCAGAAGAAGGACACTGATTAGCTGGGGGACAAAGGCAGGTGACATACTTTTACCTTTTGAACTGTGAACCATATGTTACTTATTCAAAAAGTCAAATAAAATTCTATTATCTACATAGGTTCAAGTTAAAGTCAGCTAATATCAAACTAACAAGCTAATCCTAAGATTTCATAGAAGTTTCAGAATGAAGAATACATATCATTACTGAGGAATTGAAGAGCCAAGAAAGAATAGGAAAACGAATGAATCATGTTTGATTTCAGAATAAAATTAAATTGCAACCATCAAAAATCAGTTTTCAGAAAAGGACTAATAGACAAGTAGTAGAAATTATGTGAAATAACAAATTGAAGGTTTTAAAACATTACTGATCATTATTCTACATCCTTCTTAATAATCAAGATTAGAAAAAAAAATGCCTGAAATCTTGGAAGGTAAATAAAGCTTTTCCTGAGTGTTCAGTGCAGTTACCATCAATCCCACAAGGGGATGCTACAGCTCTACAACTGACAAAGGATGCTAGCAGTTTAATAATTTTGACTTAAAAGGAAATGGCATTTTTAATTTCTTTGTATTTCCTCATATCTATGGGAGTATAAAGAAGTTAGCAGGTGTTCCTATTTCATGCTAGATAAATTAGTTCTGATGGATTTCAATGGCCTGTCTGGAGACAGTCTTACTGACAGTATAGGTTATATAGACACATTTCAAGTTGGCTTTGAGGGGTTCTGGGAGGCACATCCACTCACTTTTTATTTGTACTGAGTAGTTTGGCATACAAGTTTGAAGACTTAACAAACTGAGTTAAAACTTTTTCATTTTAAAATATATGGCACCTTATGGGAGGTGAAAGAAGACATGTGAGACTGGGGAAGGAAGGTGACAAATGTTCATTAATTTTTCATCGTGACTAAGTCTAATCCCATCCCCCCGCCATGGATGCCTTTTAGAAAATGTAACATACCAAATGCAACCATAAAGACCAATAAATCTTAGATTTGCATTAGCAAGAGATAAAAAGAAAATAAAAATCTTGAGAGTCTAAAAATCAGTCTTCAAGGGATAAACTGCTCAAGGACAATGAAGTTCAAAGTGAAGGGTGTCTGATGGCCAATCAGGAGAGGCAGGCTCTTTTTTAAAGACAAATGAGATTGGTGCCCATGGTGACAAACATCTAAATGCTCACTTTCAAACTCCTCTTCTAGGCAACTGAAACAAAGCTCTAAAAAGTAGGCCTTAAAAGTTTATTTACTAAATGAGAAAAGCATGTTCTTTTACACTCCGTTGAAACACAAGTCTAGCATGACTCGTAAGTGTTGTAGACAGAAGAAACAATAGCTGCACATCAATTCTGCTAAGGAAACTAACATCAGTTTAATATCTGCACATTAATTTAATTAAACATCAGTTTATTGTCACTATTAGAGTCATAAAAGGTAAAATAATGTTGTAACCATTCTCGAGCCACCAGAGCTCCTAAAAAGTATATTAACCAAATGGGCTCACCACCACCTAGACCCTAGACATTTAGAAAATAGTATCAGGCCATCTGCAGAGCATTTCAGTGGGATGTGAAGAAAAATCACTGGTTAGGCCTCATAAACATCCAGTTTTCATGACCATTAATGAAGCTTCTACATTGCCGGTGGTTGATTTGCGACCAAGCATCTTCTTACATGGGCAACTCATATGTAATGTTTTAAATGTTTTCCATTTTCCCCTTAGAGGTAGGATTTACTTTTTGAACAGAAAAATATTCCCAGACAATTCAGTACTTTTGTCTCAGTATCAGAGGCCAAGTCATAAAACTATTAATGTACTTATATTTCTATGACAGTAAATTAATGACCAAATCAACTAATGTTAATGACTTCTGGCTTATTCCATGACAAATTTAAAATATGATTATAGAAAACACTTATTTGCATGTATAGTATATTAAAGAGAGTTCACTAGAACATTTGTCTTCTTACCAGGCTTGATGAGAGGTATCATTTCTTAACACGTTCACAGGAACCTTAATCTCCCCCAGGAAAATATCTTGGACCAGATTTCCATTGTTCCACAAGTCAATCCTGAAAATTTAAAACCGGCTTTATTTTTTTTGCAAACAATGTTTAAGAGAACACACACCACCAAATAGCTTCAAATTACTTTGATTTGTATTAAAGCATTAATTTTACATGCTTAAAAGAGATGTTAGCGTTGTCATATGCCTCATTAAACTAGGAGAGCAAAATACTGTAGCAGCTTTTATTTATAAGCACAAAAAGTAACCATTTTAAATAGTCTAAAACGAAGCACTTAAAGTACCTAGTTTCAAGGTCTGGGTTTTATTTTAACCTGTAACAATAAGGACTACAGAGTCACTTTGTTGAATTTGATAAAAGAAACCAACACAAGACTACAGTTTCTTTCTCAATTAGAATCAGTTAATGTGTAAAGACAAGTAATTTAGAAAAATACATTACCTGATCATTCCAAACATGTGATTACACACCCTTTAGATGAACACACTGTTAACACCACACCTATACATGCATTTACAAAAACTTTCCCCTCCCAAACAGCATAGATATTTAAGATCTAGAAAATAGCACAAACTTCAAACACATGCACCTGTTGAATTATCTTATAAGACTTCTTACCTCACTGAAATTTCTGTTAGACAGCAGATATGTTAAGAAGAATAAAAAAATTATTTCTAAATGGGCTAATATGTAATTACTTTTCTATATACATATTTTTTGCATCCATTATGCTATGATTCAGAAATTTAAGGAGCAATTAAATTTGGGAAAAAATTAAAAATATAATAAAATAGGTAAAAATGAGTTCATCTGTTTATAAAATAAATACACCTTGACTATTTCTGGAAAGAATCAGATCTTGAAAAGATAATTTGGATTTAAATTAGATGTATGTTCCTGTAAGTTTCATCAAACAACTTGCTAAAGAGAATTCTATTAAGCTTGGATTACCTTTTCCAATTATATTTAGGACTGTCTTTTGGCACAGAAAAAAAGCAATCCTGTAAAACCCCAAGACACATACCTAATTTCTAGCTTTTCAATGTCCTCCTCTTCTACCTGGAACTGGGACTTCCTGGTGTAACTACTGGATCTGGTTACCTGTAAAAAAATATTCTAGTAAAAAAAATTTTAAATATCTTTTTCCTATATGAACTTAAAAGACAAACTATCATCCCTAACAAGTTCAATTTTGTTTATTATAAACAGAGGAAAAAGCCTAGGTAATATTTTACCCAAAAACTAAATACAAAAATAGGCACAGAAGCAGCAGGGAGATTGAGAATAAGGGGTATAGGCTCTGGGTGAGTAGCTCAGTTGGTTAGGCCAAGGCTGCAGGTTCAGGGCACATATAAGAAGCAATCAATGAGTGCATGAATAAGTGAAACAAATCCATGTTTCTCTCTCTCTCAAATCAATCAACAAATTTTTTTAAAAAAGAATAAGGTATGCCCTGGCTGGTGTAGCTCAGTGGATTGAGTGAGGGCCTGCGAATCAAACAACCGCGGTTTGATTCCCAGACAGGGCACATGCCTGGGTTGCAGGCCAGTTCCCAGCAGGGGATGCATGAGAGGCAACCATATGTTGGTATTTCTCTCCCTCTCTCCTTCCCTTCCCCTCTAAAGATAAATAAATGAAATCATAAAAAAAAAGAATAAGGTGGAGTAAAAATATCAAAAGCTACCTCGCCTCCATACCCTTCCTTATCAACTTCATATAAAGCAACATTAGGTTCTCTGGCTCATCTGTAACCTGTTGGAGACTCAAAGAGTAAAAAGTATTCTATTTCAGTGAAGTTTCACTGTCCCTTATTTCTCAATATACCAATGCCACCCTTATACTTCCTTCTCACATTTCTACTGAAAATATCAAGACCATTGGCAGGACCTTCCTCAACTACAGTCCACCTGAAGTCTACTCCCATAAAGTTCTTTCTACTTGATGAGTTTTCTTATTCTCTTCTGAACAAGAAGATGAGATGATCCTCCTCTTTTCTAAAACTACTCCACCCACACATAGTAAGTATGCAGTAAGCATTCGATCTTTTTCCTTTTGTTGTTCAATTATAGCTGTCTCCATTTTTTCCCCATTACTCTCCCCTGCCCTGTCCCTACCTCCACCCTGTTGTCTTTGTCCATGGGTCCTTTATACATGTTCCCTGACTTGACCCTTCCCTTTCTTTCCCCCATTATCCTCTCCCCTCCCCTTAGGTCACTGTCAGTATGTTCATGTCGCTGGTTCTATTTTGCTCACTTGTTTGTTTTGTTGATTAGGTTCCACTTACAGGTGAGATCATATGGTGTTTTTCACCACCTGGATTATTTCACTTAGCATAATGCTCTCCAGTTCCATCCATGCTGTCGCAAAGGGCAGGAGCTCCTTTCTTTCTGCTGCATAGAATTCTATTGTGTAAATGTACCACAGTTTTTTGATCCACTCATTTACTGATGGGCACCTAGTTTGCTTCCATCACTTGGCTATTGTAAATAATGTTGCTATGAACATTAGAATGCATATGTTCTTTTGATGGTATTTCAGGATTTTTAGGGTATAATCCCAGAAGCAGAATTGCAGGGTCAAAAGACAGTTCCATTTTTAGTTTTTCTGAGGAAATTCCACACTGTTTTCCACAGTGGCTGCACCAGTCTGCATTCTCACCAACAGTGTACTATGGTTCCCTTTTCTCCACAACCTCATCAGGACTTGTTGTTTATGATGACCATTCTGACTGGTGTGAAGTGGTATCTCATCTCTCTGATGGCTAGTGATGTTGAGCATCCTTTCATGTCTCTGGTTCCTCTGTATGTCCTCCTTGGAGAAGAGTCTGTTCAGGTCCTTTGCCCATTTTTTAATTGTATTATTTGTCTTCCTGGTGTGGACTTGTGTGAGTTCTTTACATATTTTGGAGATCAAACCCTTGTCCAAGGTATTATCAGCAAATATATTTTCCCATACAGTTAGTTCCCTTTTCATTTTACTAAATTTTTTTTAGCCATGCAGAAGATTTTAAATTTGATGTAGTCCCACTTGTTTACTCTTTCCTTTTTATCTCTTGCTCTAGGGGACCTATCGGTAAAAACACTGCTGCATGAAATACCTGAGATTTTCCTGCCTACGTTCTCCTCTAGAACTTTCATGGTGTCATGACTTACATTTAAGTCTTTTATCCATCTTGAGTTTATTTTTGTGTATGTTGTAAGTTGGTGGTTAAGTTTCATTTTTTGCATGTAGCTGTCCAGATCTCCCAACACCATTTGTTGACAAGGCAATTTTTACTCCATCTTATGTTTCTGTCCCCTTTATCAAACATTAATTGACCATAGAAACATGGGTTTATTTCTGGGCTCTCTATTCTGTTCCATTGATCTATGTGTCTGTTCTTATGCCAGTACCAGGCTGTTTTGCATTTGATCTCTTTTAATTACAGCTTTATTTACCAGCTTGTTCACCTCACTCAAGTCTAAGAAAAATTCTCCCCTTAAATTATGGTCCTTCTATCTCCTTCCTTTCACAGACAAATATCTCAAAACTGTAACCCATCTTTACAGCCTCCACTTCCTCACCACCCACTCACTACAGTAACTCTTCATAATCTGGCTTCCTCACAGGTCACCCGCCTGAAACCCTACTCTTAATCACCAAGTCTGATGATGAATTCTTAGTTCTCACCTTCACTGACCCCTCTATCTGAACAAGTAATCATACAACTATACCTCCTTTCCCAGAAACATCCTTTCCTTTAGGTTGCCCAGACACTATCCTGGCAACCTTCCGCTCTCTTTGCTTCTTCCTCTGGGACCTCTTCTTCCACAGAACTTGTAAGTATGGGTTTTCTCTAAGGTTTTATTTTTTTATTTTGTCCTAAGAGCTGCAAGTGCTGCATAGTTTATGAAGTGTTTTCACATCCATTATCTCCTTTGTTCATCAGATCACTGCTCTGAGGCAGGGAGAGCTAGATTTATTATCCTCATCTCAAAAATGAGGAAGCTAAAATACAGAAATGAAGAGACATACTCACAGCTGAATACCTAATGAGTGCCAGAACTGACAGTTTTCACTTTTCTCCTTCACTGTGTACCTCTACTCCCTTAAAAATCTTGAGTCTTTATTTGCAACTGTCACCCACCTGAAGTTTCAGTCATGAACTGCCTACCAGGATTTTACACGTCAGACCTCAAGCTCATTGTGCCTCAAAGTGAAGCACTTCTGTTGTCCTTCTCTTAACTTTTCCATTTCTCCAGGTATGAGATCATGAAGACAACATGTGACTCTTCCCTTTGTCTTTTCTTCTATAACCAGTTCATTATCTTGCCCTTTGCAGTTTTTCTCATCTGTCCCTTCTTCCCTATTTCCATATTTCTCTTAGATCAGATTCACTCCCCTCACTGCCAACCCTGTTTAAACAGCTAAGTTACAAGTCTCTTCATCTCTATTCTCTCTCTCTCTCTCAGCCATTTGGCCCACAGATCATGGTCAATTCTTCACAAAACACTGTATTACCCTTACAGCTTCCAGGCTCAAAAACATCAGTGGCTAACACTTAAGCAACCTCAAGCAAGCACACCTTTCAGTAGGTGGTCCTACTCTATCTTTTTAAGCTTAGTTCCCATTATTCCCTTCCACAAACCTTCCAGTCAAATTACTACTTGCTGTTCTTTGGACACAACTTTCTGCTCTTCTATCTCAAAATGCCCCTTTTCTCTAATGCTCTCTTTCCTCTGACTTGACTAACTCAGCTGGAGCAGAGCTTATTTGGCCTCCCCAATATATACTGCATTTTACTACTGTGTGTGTGTGTGTGTGTGTGCGCGCGCGCTCTGTCTCTTGCTCCACCAGAGGACAGACACTGAACCTTATCTTTAAAATCAGCTTAACAAAGTGCACTTTGAAAGAATGTTTCAAGGCCTAAAAGGTATGTTTGTATATAGCAAGCAGGTCAAGGCCTGATTTTCAAGGACCATTTGCTTACTCCAAGTTGCCCCTTCCTTGTTTTCTCCAGGCTAGATTTAACAGCCATTAGTAAATGTATAACAACTGAACTAAGTCTTTAGCCAGAGAATGGAAAAGTCTCATATTTTGTTTTTCCTTCTCCACCCCCACAATTCTTTGTATTTCAATTTTGGCATTTTCTTCAATCTGTGTTCCTTTATTAAAGTACAGTATTCGGGCATGGCTAGTTGTGCCCTCACTCTCTTCACTTGGAAATATCTAGAAAAATACACATATGAAAGGAAAAGCAGAAAATACAGCTTTTTTTTTTAAATCTACCCTACATTTTAATCTCAATTACAACATGTTCTACAGTTAGAACACAATCTTTTAGAATAGAGAGGTTGAATTATTTTTACTTTTTCTGTCATTCTCAAATAAATAATATGAAAAAGGATTCCTTTAACAAATTTTAAAAAATGCTCCACAGTAAAGAACTCCAAAGCATTGTATTTGGGGCAGCTTCCAGGCAGCTGAAGATCTCTCTGAAAATAAGCATGTATCCGTAAGTGTATTTTACTGTCTCAAAGCATTCTCACTTTTGGGCGTCAAAAAAACTCTATCAGTTAAGTAGGGCTGCTACTACTTTACAAAGTTATCCTTTCACAAGATAAGAAACTTGAGTCTCACATTTAGTGATTTGTTCAAAGTCAACTGGGACTAGAACCCAGAACTGCCAAGTGATATCACACTTACTTCACTAGTGGTATTCAAAGAGCACTCTGTAGAAGAGTCCTGTGGCCACTATCTGTCAGGTGGGGTGGCTGGATGAGGTGGGGTTCTATGGGGATGGGTGTGACATTGAGGATAACTTGGAAGTGGGTGTGCCCCTAGACCTCCCCATCCTCAAATCAATCAGAGCTCTGCCTTCATTTGTTCATTTATCGAGCCTCCACTGCATTGTACCATGGCTCTACTGCTTTCAGGAGAGAAATGCTTGGTTGCATGAGTTGGTAAAATGATTACAAAGGCCATAATTTGAAAAAAAAAGAAGTTAATCAGCATTCAGTATTAAATATTCAATGTTAATATTTACATATAAAAAAAGTTACCTCAAAATAAAAGATTTCATTAAACTGCGGATTGCTTGTTTTCTTCTTGACTTTTGTCTTCTTTTGGTCATTCCTGTTCCAATGTGGTAGAGTTTTACCTTGTAGAACTTAACAGTGCACAATTATAAAACATGCTATTTCCAACCAGGGAGCCTGACCTCTGTTTAATGTTAAGATGACTCAGGGAAAACACTGCAGTTGTAAATGTAAAAGTGGGGGCATGAAATAGATGTCTCTTACAACTCAAATCAAAGAATACACAAGTTTTGTGTATGTGATATATATGTATGTATATATATATGTGTGTGTGTATATATATATATGGCAAGACTGTATTCTTAGCTCTATGGCTATACCAGATTGACTGCCAAGCTTATGTCACAGGGCCTTAATAACATATTCTGTTATACAAGCAACTGAGAATAGATAGTAGGAGGAAGACAATGAGATTCAGAGTACCTTTATCTATGTGGAAAAATACCCGAGGAACATAAAAAGCATTCTTAACTCAGTTTACTTCTTGGGCTTCAGCTACAATGTGGCTTTATGAAAAACTTTTTATTTTGAAATAATTATAGATGCAGAGGTTACAGAGAAATGTATAGGGAAGTCCCACAAAGCCTTTCCTCAGTCTCCCTCAATATTAGTATCTTATGCAATTATATTACAATATCAAAATCAATAGTGACTTTTTATAAAAAATCCATATACCAAATAGGTTCTATCCGCATGTTAGTAAATAATTACACTTAAGAATTTGCCTGTCAGACAGATATAGATTATAAACAAAGACAAAAAACAAAAACAGCTCCACAAGGTTAAATATTTTTAACACACAAAACTAAATTCATCTGATAGCACAAAATTATAGAATTGAGTATATATCTCCTCTTAAATATAAAACCATCTATAGTAATAATAGCATACTATTTATTGTTTGAGCACCCAATGAGTACAATGAGTAGATATATTACACACACACACACTTCAAAATGATTTGGTGATTTTCTAAAAAATAAGAATACCTAGAAGAGGTTGGGGTTTGGGAGAAGGGGTGTGTGTGTGTGTGTGTGTGTGTGTGTGTGAATGTTGTGTTTGTGTAAAGGGAATCTTGTAATTTTTGTTTCCTGATTCTAGGAAAACTTCCAGTTGTAGATAAATTTCAGACTAATCAAGCTCTGAAAAAAAACCATAATGAAATTACAAAATACAAAATAGTACAAAGTGCTATAGATTTCTCCATAAATATCCTGAGTAATTTAAATCCATGACATGGTGCACCTCACCATGTTCTGGTACTTCAGCAGTCTGTCTACAGCTGGGAATTCTCTCTGTAGAGCACAGAAGTCATGAGTAGCAAAGGCATTTCTGGTCCCGCGTTGCTTTCCAGATAACAACATAGAAACTTTTTTTCTGAGCTAGCATTTATCAAAACAGGATTTTACCTGTATAAAACCTAAGACTTTTGCCACTAGGAAGGATGATGAATAAAGGTCAAGTTTATGTTTTAAAGTATTCTTTAAGTATTATAAAACTGATGTTGTTCCCCACAGTCTAACAGCTAGCAGATCTAAATGACACCTGTGTTCTTTCTGTAAAAACAGGACTTGGTTGTTTACAAATATATAACAGAACTCATTAAAGATTTTCCTTTCAAAGCATTACTTTGTGTCATAAACACCTATTTAGCATTTGCTCTTAGATCCTTACTTTTGTAATTCTTATATCAAACTTTAAAATTTAAGTCATATGAGTCGAGAAACGTTACCTAGAAGGGCCCACTAGAGAAACTGTTGCGTAAGGGTCACAGCTTTGTCCATTTACGAGAGGCAACCCATGGCATGCCTTGATGCTAAGGAAGAATAAAAGAAAATTAGCATATAATAGTCAGACTAAAATATATAAAACATAATCTTTAAATCCAGGTTAAAAGTGCTTTCCACATGCCTGCAGTTGTATGCCTATATGCCACCTACCCCCAATGGATGCGTGTATGCACTGATTTACTTATAGGATAAGGAGTACTCAGCATGCACATCTCCACCAAATATCTAACAAGGTACAATGCATTAAAACCGCGATGGCTTCTAAAAAGGAAAAGAAAGCACTGTGAACCTTAAAGGAGAAACTACAAAGCCAAGCCAGATCTATGGCGTCACATCCTCTGCTAAAGCATGAATGAGAAACAAGGAAACAACTGTGGTTTCCACTTAAAATCTGATTCATATACGGAGGGCAGGCCTCACACAGTTCTGTAGCCTTTTATTCTGATTCTCAGTAAACAGCTCCTGCATCGTTCTGTTGAAAATGTTTTAGACTATAAAAACCAAGGCATCTAACCCACTGCATGGGTAAATAAATAGTCATTGGTATTTACAGACATCATAGAATCTGAATTAATAACCTGCTTCTCAAATTTCCTCATTAAATATTACTGAGTTCATGAATTCAGTTTCACATCTCAGGGTCTGCATTTCCTAATGTCTAAGAGAAACTAATGAGTGCTGCTGAAAAGCATTCTTTGTTGAAAGATACGGGCTATTGAGCAACATCCTTCTTTCTCTCCACAACCCACAGATCATATACGCGATAAAGTACAAATGCCGTGCTGCCGAGTAAAGAAAGAAATGATAACATGACTCAATTCTATTAAACTGGGTATCAAAAACCAAATTTAAAAAATTTCTGAAACTAACCAAAGAAAGTGCAGGCCCAGATAATTATTCTGGTTATTAATGTAAGGCTTAGGTACAGTCAAACTTTCCCACTGTACACGCTGTGTGAAACTTACACTCCTCGGGCTAAACCTCAGAATGATACCTGGCTTTTATATATCAATAGCATTTGCAGTTGACTATGTATTTTCACAAAAATGCATCTAATTCTCACAACTGCCTTTGAGAAGAGTATCAAAGAGTGCCATTATGCCATTTTAAAGAAGTAAGGCTCAAAAAGGTTATGCGAGAAAGTAACAAAATAAGGCTAATAAGGTAACACAAAATTTGTAAGTGGGCCAAGAGTCAACTTCTACTTTCTTCACTGTTTCTAAAGTCTAGTGTCCTACATTCCCATGGAGCCTGCATATATTGTATTGCTCTGCTTCTAATAACCAAATTTATCTCATGTAAACACTAATTATGAGAAATCTTATAGAAATTTACTATAATATTATGACGTATAAAAAACCTGAGAAAATGCAGTTCAGTATACAAAGACTTCCATAATAATACCCACAGACCAAAACAATATTTATAAGCCAAAAGTATGGGTCTGTAAATATCACCAGAAATACTAAATTTTTAAATGCAAGAGTTTAAAAATTGAGTTTTCTGAAAAACAATAAATATTACACACATGGATTACTTTATTGCTATATATATTATGAAATATTATATTTCTAATACACGGGATACAACTACTCCTGGGTTGGTAAAATCAAGCAATTTCATATCGTAAACCATAGCTGAGCAGAAAATACTGAAAATAATCACAGCATACTAAATTACTACATGTTTACATATCACATATAAAGCATTTGATATTAATACACTTTTTAAAGAAATTACAAAGGAAAATACATTTAGTCCAAACTAGTTTATAATAGAGTGATGTGAATCTTTTTCATATAGTTTTAAAATTAAAGTTAACTTCGTTTTTTTTACTTCATCTATTTTTTAAACATTTTTTAAATTGTTCAAGTACAGTTTTCTGTCTTTTCCCCCCACCCCTCCAAACCACCCCACTTCTCCCCACCTGCCTCCCCTGTTTCTACACATCCTTGTTATTGTCCATGTGTCCTTTATAAAAGTTAACTTCTATAGAGCTACAATGGAGTACCAGGAAATGGATTTACCCTCCCATCTGAAAAAACTTTTTTTAAAAAAAGGACAAGATCAGGAGCACACGATAGCCACGTCTGAGGGGGGAATAAAAAGGTCAGCCCTCCAAGTGTCCCAGCCTACAGCTATCTAGTTTTTCTGGGAAGAAAGGGGAGAACAGTCAGTCCAGGAAGGCCAAAGTGACTCAAGTGCCCAGGGCAGAGCCTGGGGGAAGGAAAGCTGGGCATAGAGAAAGAACGCTCCAGAGAGCTACAAGAATCCCCCAGGAGTCTTCAGCTGAGTGCTGATAAGCACACCCATGTGAGGAAGCTACCTGAGGCTTGGGAAAAAAACCATCTGAAAAGGGCAAAGGGAACAATTCCTGAAGCCCACACACTGCTAGCAGGAAGTCGGTACAACCACGCAAAACCTGGTAACTCACGTGTGCTCCCTCAACAGTGGGAAAATATAAGCCCTAGACTAAAGGTCAATTCTTATTCCATCCAACAAAGCTTAAAAGCAAACCCCATAAGAATCAAACTGTTTCTAAACTGTTTCTAGGTAACTTAACTGAGCCTTTAAGTTGCTGGATATTTTCGTATGCATTCATGGGAAGACAAACAAAAATATCCAGCAACCTCACAATGCCGAGTATCCAACAGAAAATAAGCAGAAACAAAAGAATCAAGAAAACATAACCCATAATGAAAAAAGAAAAATCAGTAGCAAGAGTACCAGTAATGACACAGATGATAGAATTAGTAGATAAGGACATTAAAAGCAGATGTTATAACTATATTTCATATGTTTGGTACAGACAGAGAAGACATTAAAAATCTGAACTCTAGAGATGAAAAACACAGGTCTGACAAAAACACGCTGAGTGGGAGTAACAGAAGATTAGAATAACGAGACTACAAGGTAATGAAAAAAAATACAATGAAGATTAAAAAAAATTTAGATGTGGCAGAAGAAAAGATGAGTTGACACAAAGATACAGCAATAAACTCATATTAAATATATGTGTAAATGGTCTAAATATGCCAATTAAAAAACAGATTTTTCAGATTGAACAAAAAAATTATATGCTACCTACAAGAAATTCCCTTTAAATATAAAGATAAAATTAGGTTAAAAGTAAAAGAATGGAAAAATATATTATGTTAATATTTGAAAGAAAGCCCATTACGTGAGTAATAACAATGCAAATGTCCACTGGTAGGACTCTGCTTGTATAAATTATACTAAATTGTTATGTTAGAATTCTATGTAGTTGTCAGAAAGAATAAGGTAAATCTCTATTCTCTGATTACTCTGATAAGAAGTGATTTTTCAGGATACATTATGAAGTGAAAAAAGAGGAAGTTGCAGAAGATGACACTGTGTAAGAATCAGGTGGGAAACACGAATATACTTTTATGTATCTATGTGTATTTACTTATATTTTCAAAAATAATGAAAAATAAAACCAAAACTTTTAAATATAGGCGTAAAGGAGGCTGCACGATTTGAAATGGATGTGATATTTCTCCAAATATATCTTATATAAGTTCTGACTTTGGAAACATAAAAACTTTTACATTTCAAAAGTAAAATTAAACTTAAGCAATCCTTAATAATAAAGCCCAAGAAACTACTAAGAAAGAAAAAGAATTAATTTCAAGGGACTAAAACACAGTATTTGATTCTATATCCTGAGTGATGTGTATTCTTAGAACAAACAACAGAGAAATCTCTTAAACTTCATTCATTAACTTACCTATCGGTAGTAATATTGGTATCATATTGAATCTATTTTCTGTATCTTATAATATATAAAAGACAAATAAGTACATTAATGTCAGGAATTAAGATGTTCAATTAAGAGGAAAGAGATACAAATATAAAATGAAAATTATATTAAAACTTTTTAATATTACATTTGAATCAGTAACATAAAAAAGGAATGAGAAAGATAGTCAACCAGAGTAGTTATATTAGTATCAGACAAAGTAGATTTCACAACAAAGGATAATATTACCAAAGTTAAAAAGGGTCATTTTATTACAATGAAGGGTTCAACTTATCAAGAGGACAACAATCCTAAACATTAAGCTCCTAACAACAGAGGCACAAAACAAAGTGAAGTAAAAACTGACAGAACTTCAGGGAGAAACAGACCTGACATAGTCAACAATAGTCTTTGAGGGCAAAGAACAAGTCTTGGTAAATCTGAAAGTACTCACATCATATAATATGTTAACAGTGGAATTAAATTAGAATTCACCACCAACAAAAAAACCTTGAAAAACTCCCAAATATTTGGAAGCAAAATAACTCAACTCTAAATAATCCATAGGTTGAAAAGTGAAACAAAATAAAAATTATAAAGTATTTTGAACTGAATGAAAATTTGAATTCCTATTAAAATTTTTGAAATATAGCTAAAGTAGTACTTAAATAATGGATAGGCCTAAATAACTATATTAGGAAAGTAGAAAGATTTCCAATTACTGACCTCAGCCAACATCACAAGAAAATTTAAAAAGAAGAGCAAATTGAACTTAAAGTAAACAAAAGTAATGAAGTGTGGAAATCAATAAAATGCAATAGAATGTAAAAAAAAATAAAAAAACCCCAAAAATCAGTGAAATAAAAAGCCTTTTTTTTTAAAGAAGGTCATTAAAATTGATAAACCTCTATCAGGAGTGTCCAACCTTTGGTGTCTCTGTGTCACACTGGGAGACAAAGAGTTGTCTTGGGCCACATATTAAATATACTGCTATACAAAATTACAAAAAAATCTCATAATGTTTTAACTAAATTTACAATTTTATATTGGGCCTCAATCACAGCCATCCTGGGCTGCATGCAGCCCTTGGGCCGCAGGCTGGATACCCCTGCAGCTAGACTGATTAGTGAAAAGAAGAGTAAAGACACAGATTATTGATACTAGGAATGAGCAACGTGACATCACCATAAATCTACAGATATATTTTTTAAGATTTTTAAAAAGATATTATTTATTTATCTTTAGAGAGAGGGGAAGGGAGGGAAAGAAAGGGAGAAAAACATCAATGTGCAATAGATACATCCATTGGTTGCCTGTCACATGCCTCCAACTGGGGACTGGCCTGCAATGCAGACATGTGCCCTGACTGGGAATCGAACCAGCAACCTTTCAGTTTGCAGGCCAGCAATAAATCCACTGAGCTGCACCAACCAGGGCAAAGTCTACAAATATTAAAGGGAAAAAGGAGTAACTTGAACAATTTTATGCTAAAGAACTGAACAATTTAGATTAAAAGTCAAATTCCTTGAAAGATAACAAACTACCAAAGATTTCTTTTTAAAAAATCTGAATAGCTATGTATCTCTTAAAGAAATTAAATTCCTGGTTAAAAACTTTCCTACTAACAAACAAACAAAACAAAAACACTTCAGGTCCAGATGGCTCCACTGGTGAATTCTTGCACTAATCATGTAAAGAATAAATTATATAAATATATATATTTATTAGGAACAGAGGGGAATTTTCTCAATCTAATAAAGGACTGCTAACATCATAATTATAAAAACAGAATGCTTTCCCCCTAAGATAAGGTATAAAACAAGAACATTTGCTCTCACACTTCATTCAACATTATACTGGAGGTCCTAGCCAGTGCAATGAGGCAAGAAACAGAAATATAAGGTATCCATATAGACTGAAAAAGAAGAAATAAAGCCATTCATAGATGACGTGATTGTCTATGTACAAAATCCTATGGTATATATATAAAAATCTAGTAGAACTAACAAGTAAATGTAAAATGGTTGCAGGAGGCAATTTTTTAAAAAATTTCTATATACTAGCAACAACTAACTGTATATTTAACCTCTCCCTGTTCTCCTCTCTCTCTGCCTGTTTCTCATATAAAATTCACTGCATGGACCTCATTGTTACTCTATACCTACCTAATTTGTCTGTTTTTCTCTCCAAATTTCTTGATCTACCCTTCACTCTGCACCCTACTGAAATCTAGATTTTTTCTACATTTACCATCCTATGGAAACACTCCTCATTAAGGTCCCTCGAGTGTCAAACACTACCCGTATTTTTCAGGGCTCTTCTTAATAGACTTCTTGGGTACATGCAATACTTCAAATCACTCTCTCCTTGAAACCCTCTTCTGTCTTTGTTTCCTGGGCCCTTACTCTCCTAATGTTCCTCACATCATCTTCGTGTTTTCCTCACATACTAAACTAACTATTCTACCTCTTCTGCTGAATCTGTTCTCATCAGCTGCTCTCTTTATACTAGATCACTCCCTTTCAGCCTATTTTCTAATCTATCTATTCTTTTGGCTAAACTACCATTATCTTTACATTTCCATATGAGATCTCCCCAGAGTTTTACATTTTTAATACCCAAATGCCCGATGGAAATCCCCACCTAGATGTTCAGGAGCAGCTAAAATTGAACTCACTACCACCTTATTAAAGCAACTCCACCTCCTTCAGCATTTTCCCTTTGTTGCAAGCACCACCATCCACCTAGTAACACAATCTAGAAATCCAGGAAACACACTGAAATTCCTTTTTCTTCCTTTCTATATCTAATTAGTAAGTTTTGGTGATTCTACTATTTAAATATTTCTTCTTCTGTCCTATTTTCTCATATCTGTACCTATTGTTCTGGTGCAGAATCCATCATTGTTCATTTGGATCGCCCCAACACCCTTTGAAATTCACCTCCTAGTTTCTATACTTAACTGTTGTCACAAATCTGATCTTTCTAAAATGCAGTTTGTCCATATTACTGTACTGTTTAAAGTATTCCAATAGTTTCAGAAGCTCATGTAAGTTTCATAAGCTCATACAGTACATAAGAGCCTCCAAGATTGAGCTCCAGCCTATTTCATCAATTTCTGACCAATCTTTGACTCAAACTTCATATACAAAGTAACATCAAACTGCTTCTATTTAACACTCACCATGCTGTTTCTTGCCTCCATACTTCTGCCTATTGTTCTTTGCTTGCTTCTGGAGAAAAGAAAAATCCCACTTTTTCTAGGCTAGCTACTTTCTTTTCGTCCTTTAAGACAAATGTTACCTTCTTTGTTCACTTAGTTGTTTCAAAGATTTATTTAATGCTTATTAAGTGTCAGGTAATGGAGCTGAAAGTCTACTTGAAGAAATAGATGACAAGCAATAAAGAAAAAAAATAGTACTGGCAAAGAGCAATGTTATGAAGGAAGAACAGAATGCCCTATTTTAGAGTAAGTGGTATTTAAGCGGAAATTTGAAGAATGAGAAGGAACCAGCTAGAAAAAGAATGGTCACGAGGGCATTCCAAGCAAAAAGATCAGCAGACACAGAGAGCTTTGAAGTGGAAGAATATGTCACATTTGAGGAATTCAGAGAAGGCCAGCAAGCATATGGACAAGATGAGGCATGCTGCAAGATGAACTCAAAGAGGCAGGCGGGGTCAGAACACTCTAGATCTTGTGAGCCAAGATAAGGGACTTGCACTTTATTCTAAACATGATGGAAAATCACTAAGTGTTTGAACAGGGTAATGACATGATTTAATTCGTTTTAAAAGATTACACTAGGGTGCTATAAAGAAAATGGATTGCAGAGTGGAAGAACAGCTAAGAATCCACTGAAATAGTTAAGAAATGGTTGGTAGTTTGAAATAAGTACCAGCATGTCAGTAGCTATTAGTAAAAATTAGAAAGTCCAAAAAGTATTTTATAGAATGAATAAGAAATGGATCCAATGTGTGGAGAGAGATTTTAAATGACACAGAATTGTGGCTGGAGCATTAGATGGATGGTGGAACCATTTGCTAAGGCTGTGGGGGAGGAGCTGGACAGATAAGAGAATCGATACTTCAGTTTTAAATGTGTTAAATTGCATTGTTGTGAGACACCAATGAAGCTGCCAGAAAACAGGCGGATATATGAATTTGGAGCTTAGGAAAAAAACCTGGGTTGAATGCACAAGGTGTAAATAAAATATTTTTAAAAACTTTTTGGAGATAATTTCTGACTTTCTGAAAGTTGTAAAAATAATATAGTTTCTGTATACCCATCACTCATGTTAACATTTTTTAAAAAATCCTCACCCGAGTATGTTTGCTGATTTTAGAGAGAAAGTAAGGAAGAGAGGGAGGGAGAGAGGGGAGGTGAGGGAGACAGACAGAGAGAGAGAGAGAGAGACAAAGACAGAGACAGGGAGAGACAGAGAGAGAAAGAGGCATTGATGATAGAACCTGCAACCTAAGTATGTGCCTGAACTGGTCATTGAACCCGCAACCTTTTGGTGCATGGGATGATGTTCCAATCAGCTGAGCCACCTGGCCAGGGCCCAATGTTAAGATTTTCTGTAACCAAAGTAGATTTATAGAAACAGAAAACTAAAGACATAGTGTTAGTTAATAACAATATTAACTACTCTACTGACCTTACTCCAATTTCACCAATGTCCTTTTCTCCAGTCCACGATGTAATATAGGATCTCACATTGCATTCAGTCATCATCTTCCTAAAACAGTTCCTTCGTTTTCCTTCTCTGCCCCATGATCTTGCCAGTATGAGCCAGTTCTTTTGTAAAATATTCCTTAATTTGAATTTGTCTGATGCTTGCTCATGATTAGATTGAAATTATGCATCTTGGTATCTTGTGCAATTCATCATACAAGCAGGTACTGGGTGTCTCATTACAGGTGATATTAACCTTGATCACTCAGTTAAGGTGGTATCTATCACACATCTTGTGTGGATATTCTTTGAAACTATGCATGTATATTGTTTGTCATCGTACTTATGCTCACTTTTTTTAGCAACTATAAGTGATTTGTCCCCGCACTGATCATTATTGTAGTCCTTGCCGATGATGACTTATATTTCTACCATTTATCCTACATTCATTAATTAAAATTCTATTATAAGGGAAAGCAGTCCTTTCTCCCCCATGTGTATTTATTTGTTTATAGCAGCACCGACTCACAGATTTATTTTATTCTACAGGTTTTAATCCATCTTTTTCATTACTCATTTTGATGCAAAAATCATCTCAGACTTGGGTATCTGGGAGCTCTTTCAAGTTGGCTTCAAAGTCCTTTCTACATGCCCTCATTATTTTTGAAGCACTCCTTTACTTTCTCCATAGATGCTCTGGGCTCATTTTATATTTTCTCTGGCCAAGCCTTAAAATCAGCCACTGCTAAAAAGAAGACTCAGTTTCTTTTTATTGGAGCAGCTGTATCTAATACTGTAGCCATTAGCCACTTGTTATTTAAATTTAATTAAAATCAGACAAAATTAAAAATTCATTTTTTAGTAGCACTAGCCATATTTCAAGTTTTCAATAGCCACATATCCCTAGTGGCTACTGTATTGGACAGTTAAGATACAAAGCTTTTTCATCACCACAGAAAGATTGATCAGATATTGCTGATTGGGGAATGATACTTAGAAACCAATAAATGGGTTTTAAGTATGCTCAATGCTATTGGGGTAACACTGTTTCTAGGCCTTCTCAGTGAACACAGCAAGTGTGTACACACGCATGTACTTATATCTATTAGACTATTTTACTTTGAGAAGTCTGTCTTCGAAGGACAACAGAGAAATGGGGATGGTAGTTGGGAGAGAGGGGTAGGGATGAGGTCTTGAGAGGCCTATCTTTTAGGATGATGATAACAATCTAAAAGAGAGGGTAAAGTGGATGAAATGGAAGAAGGGATATCTGAAGGAGCAAAATTTTTGAGTAGGGAAAATAAATGGAATCAGAGCTCAGATGGAAATATTCACTTCCAATAAGTGAAGGGGCACCTCCCCTACTATAACATAAGGACAAAAAGATGGATGCCAATACAGGTTTGCAGATTTGTATTCAGGAAAACGTGACCAATTTACAGTCTGTAGTAATGGAAAATCTCACCGGTGCATTCAGAGAAGCACAACAAAACTCCAGGAAAGTTATAAGTACCCATGTAAGGTTGTGGTCATGAATGTAAAGTAAAATCAGTCTATGTGATTTATTTTCTCCAGCAATATTCAGATTGAATACAGATTGAACACAGAGGCAGAGGTTAAGTTCATTCATATTAGGATTTTTCCAGATAAATAAGAGGGATAAAGAGAAAAACAGATGATTTAGGGAACCTGCAAGAAAATGATTATAGTGACAGATGATTAAAAAAAGATGTAAAGGAAAGTGAAAATAGGAGTGTGAAAGAAGGTGGTAAAGACCAGTGGATCATGATCTTACTGACGTACAAGAAATGCTCCAGTGCAGAGCTTCTAGGTCTGCAGGATAACAGCTACTGCTAAATAGGAATCTTTCGCCCTGTCTGGTGTGGCTCAGTGGATTGAGTGCTGGCCTGTGAACCAAAGGGTCACCAGTTTGATTCCCAGTCAGGGCACATACCTGGGTTGCAGGCCAGGTCCCCAGTAAGGGGCACGTGAGAGGCAACCTACACAGTGATGTTTCTCTCTCTTCCTTTCCCCCTCTCTAAAAATAAATAAAATCTTTAAAAAACTAAATAAAATTAGAATATTTCCATACATTACCCCCAAAACTTTAAGTTTAGCAAGGAGCACAAAGCAAACAACACTTGGAACCATGCCTTCAAGTGTTACTAAAAAACAGAATACCACAAACTTCAAAATACCTTTCAAGTTGAGAAAGAAACAATAAATTCCATAAGGCTACTATTGGTGTTCTGTTGCTGCAAGTCAGTGAGTATGGACAATGGAGGCTTAAGTGAAAAAGAAGAGAAAAAAGAAAATAATACAGACAAGTATATGTTCACATAAAAACTTGTTTGTGAACATTTATAGCAGCTTTCTTTATAACAGTCTCAAACTGAAAACAATTTAAATATCCAAAGAATGGAGAATGAACAAACAAGTTCCATACAATAGAATACTACTCATAAATAAAAAGCAATTAACTGGTTACCAGTTCTAGGACAAGATGGAATAGATGCATGCCTCCCTATTCCTCTTACTAAGTATAGCTAAAAACTTTGAACATTATATATAAAACTAACACAAGAAAACTCTTAAAGGTGAAGAAAAGATAAACCAAGTAGAAATCTTGGGACCCAAGAAAAGATACAGCAATAAGCTCCCTAGGCTTTCTTAAATAGTAGCCCACCACCCCCTCACCTCGGCCTTGATCCATGAGGGACAACGTACGTTGCAAGGCCCCCAGCAGATGCCTGAAACCATGGATAGTACTGAACCGTATATGTACTATATTTTGTTCTACACATACATACCTATGATAAATATTAATTTATGAATTAAGCAAGAGGTTATCAACAATAATAAAATAGAACCATTTTAACCAAATGCTGCAATAAAAGTTATATAAATGTGGTCTTTCTCTTCTCAAACTAGCATGAATTTATTTTGCCTTCTTCACAACTTCACAGAAGACTCGTTCTTACTGTAGATCTTAGCAACCTCAGCATACAATTTTTTTTCTTTCCTTATTAAGCATAGAACTTTCACCTTTTCACTTAAAGGAAGAGCTTTAAGGATTCTCTCTGGTACATCAAGATTGCCAACACTACTACTCTTGTGCTTTGGGGGCCATTGAGTAAAATAAGGGTTACTTGGACATAAGGACTGCAATACTGAGTCAGTCGATCTGATAACGGAGACAGCTATGAGGTGACTAACGGGTGGGTAGCATATACAGTGGACAAGGGGATGATTCACATTCTGAGCTGGATGGAGCAGGGCGGTATGAAATTTCACCATATCACTCAGAACTGTGTGCAATTTAAAACTTATAAATCATTTATTTCCGAAATTTTCTATTGAATATTCGTGAACTGTGGTTGGAGTGGGTATCCAAAACCACAGAAATTAAAACCACTGATAAGGGGGAATACTGTACTTTATATATCCCTGGCTGAGTAGCAGAGAAGCTACCAACCCAGAAACACCATTGGGCATAAATAAAAAATGCCCTGAGAGAAACCCAGCTCTATGTAGCCAAAGGACCAGGAACTAGGCAACTTAGCAAGACAGAAACCACTTTCAGACAATAACCATCTACTCCAATCAAACACCACGAAAAAAGCTGTGGTTCCATCCTTACCCCACCAACAAAGGCCAAAGGTTGAGGAGAGAATCTAGACTTTAGCAGGCTGTAATAAGCTCCTTCCTCCCATGGTGTCAGCAGAAACCACAGAGGGAACCTCGCTTTCCATCCCCACCTAGTAGGAATAAGGCACTACCCCCAATCCTAGGCCAGGGTGGTATCGGAGAACACTGAGTGGGAAGGCAAAGGTAACTGATTCCTCCCAACAATGGTGTCAGTGGCGGGCACAGAACAGTAATGAGGCACTTCTCCCTATCCCAGGGAGAGCTGGCACAGGGGAGAACTAAGGCAGCCTCAAATACCACTCCATTCAGCATAAACAAAGAACACTTCTCAAGGAGTATCAACAGATGTGAAGTCAGGAACCTAAACTTCTACCTCTACCTGACAAGAATGAGTAAGTATTCCTCTTAACCCACCAGCAGAGTGTCAGAGAAATCTGGCTAAAACAGAAGATTTAAATGAGATCCAGAGTCTCATAACATAATACCCAAAATGTCTAGAATAGAATTGAAAACCACTCATCACACCAAGAAAAAAAAAAAAAGGACGATTTTCAGCTTCAATGAGAAAAGACAATCAGCAGATGCCAACATTGAGATAACACAAATGTTGAAATTATCTGGCAAGAATATAAAAGCAGCCATGATAAAAATGATTCAATGAGAAATTTTGAATATGTTTGAAATAAATAAAAAAAACAGAAAGTTTTAGCAAAAAAGAGAAATTCTCACAAAAGAAATAAAACATATGAAAAACAAAATGGAAATTTTAGAACTTAAAAATACAATAACCAAAACAACCCCCAAAACATAACAAAACTCCCCCAAAACAAAACACCTTCATAAATGGGCTCACATCAGAATGAAGAGGACGGAAGAAGAAAACAGTGAGCCAGGAGATGGAGCAATAGAAATTACCCAAAATCAAAACCAGAGGGAAAATAGACTCGGGAAAAAAAAGATCAGAGCCTCCGGAAGCTGTGGGACTATAACAGAATATCAAACATTCAAGCCACTGAAGTCTCAAAAAAGGAAAGAAGGATGGTAAAGCTGATAAAACATCAGAAGAAATAATGGCCGAAAACACCCCAAATGTGGCAAAAGACATCTTTTATATTCAAGAGGCTAGATAAATGCTAAGCAGTATAAACTGAAAGAAATCTATGCCAAGATATACTGCAATCAAGCTAAAACACACAGAAAACTAACAAGGAAAAAATCTTGAAAGTAGCCTGAGAGAAAGAGCACATTACCTGCATAGAAAAAAAACAATGACTGAGAATAGATTTCTCATCAAAGACCATGAGGCCAGAAGGAAGTGGTACATTTTTCTTTTCTTTTTTTTAAGAACTGTCAACCAAAAATTCTATAGCCAATGAAAATATTCTTCTAGAATGAAGAAAAAAAATCAAGACATTCTCAGATGAAGGAAAACTAAGAGAAAGTATCACCAGTACACCTACCCTAAAAGAAAAAGAGGAAATTCTCTGTAAAGATAGTGCCCTGGCTAGTGTGGCTCAGGGTGTTGAGTGCCGGCCTATGAAATAAAGGGTTGCCAGTTAGATGCCCAGTCAGGGCACATGCCTGGGTTGCAGGCCAGGTCCCCAATTGGGGATGCGTGCGAAAGGCAACCACACATTGATGTTTCTCTCCCTCTCTTTCTCTTTCCTCTCCCTCTCTTTCCCCTTCCCCTCCCTTCTCTCTAAAAATAAATACAATCTTTTTTAAAAAGATAGTGATAAAAGAAGGAATCACAAAATGATAGGAAGAGGAAAGAATAAGAAAAGGTCAAAATATGGGCAAATACAACTTTCTAACTTTTCTAAATTTTGTTAAATGGCTGAAGCAAAAATTATAAAACTGATGTGGTTCTCAAGGTTATGTAGAAGAAACATTTAAGACAATTGTATTACAAGTGGTGAATGTTAAAAGGATTTAAAGGAAGGTAAGATTTCTATACTTTATTCTAACTGGTAAAATGTCAACATCAGTAGACTGATGTTATACATGTACAATGTAATACCTAAAGCAAGTACTAAAAGAACTATACAAAGAAATATACTACAGATTGAAAAACACTAGAGATAAATCAAAATGAAATTCTAAAAAATGTTCAAGTAACCCAAGAAAAAAGAAAACACAGAAGGAACAGAAAACCAAAAAAAAAAAAAAAAATAAGACAACCAATTTAAGCCTAATATATCAATAATTACATTAAAAATAAATGGAATAAACTAAGTAAATAAGACAGAGCTTAGCAGAACAGATTTAAAAAGTGACCCAACTACATTCTATCCATAAGAAACTCACACAACAATTGGAAGAATGTGACTGAAAAAAGCCAATCTCAAAGGTCACATACTTAGAAGGTTCCATTTACGTAACATTCTTGAAATGACAAAACTTTAGATGTGGAGACAGATTAGGAGTTGCCAAAGGTTAGGGATGGTGGTGGGGAAAGGAGTGGATGTGACTATAAAGAAGTCATATGAGGAAGGTGTTTATAGTGATAGAATAGTTCTGTATTTTGATTGTGGTGGAGTTTATACAGATCTATACATGTGATGAAATGTTATATAATACACTGCATATTGTACAGCGCCAATTTCCTGGTTTCTATATTGTTTTATAATTACATAAGATGTAACCATTGAGGGAAACTGAGTGCAAGATACACAGAACCCCTCTATGCTTTACAACTTCTTATAAATCTATGATTATCTCAAGTGAAAAAATGTTTATAAATAAAATCAAACCACCAAAGTTCAAATGCAGACTCTATCACTCCCTATATGAACTTGGGCTTATTTAACTAATCTGTATATAATTTTATCATTTGGAAAATGAGGATAACAGTATCTATCAAGTTATGACAAGAAAAAAAAAGGAAATACCTAAGAAAGGTTAAACTATTGATATATGCAACAATGTAGATGAATTTCAAAAGCATTATGTTAACTTAGTGAAAGAAGCCAGACACAAAAGACTATATACTATATGAATCCACTCATATGACATTTTGGAAAAGGCAAAAAACTATAGGGATAGAAATCAAGGTACAGGGAGCAGGGACTGAATGCATATAATGCTATTGTGAATAATTCTATTTGGTATACTTTGGACTTTTGGAGTCATGTTAATAATATTCTACATATTCAAAAAATAAAAGTAAACCAACAAGGAATGGGGGAAACATTAAACTGAACACAAACCAACCCACCCAATCCAATTAGCTGTATTTCAAATGTATAACATTTGAAAACTGAGCAAAGGAGGAAGTGCTGGAAGTGGGACTAATCCAAATATTCTCATTCTATGTTGTCAGTCTAGAGGGGAAACCTACAAACACACCTTTAACTATTTTTAGTAGGGAAATCCAAATTGAAAAGTAACTGGTCTGTATTCTTCAAAAATCTTAATACCAAGAAAGACAGACAAAAGCTAAACACAAGCACAGGTTAAGATGAGTAAGGAGACCTTATAACAAATGCAATACGTGCTCTTGAACTAAATTCTTTCCTGGAGAGAAACAAAATGTCCTAAAGGTCATTACTGGGACAGTTGACCAAAGTAAAATATAGTAACTGTAGATTAATGTACTGAATATAATAACTATAGGTTATACTTCTACTTTAACAATGTTATATTTCCTGAGTTTGATAACTCTACTACAGTTACTTCAGAGAATATCTTTATTCTTAGGAAATAAGCACAACTAAGGGTCATGATATATTCATATGTGACCTTTGAAAAGAGTTCAGAAAAAGTTAACTAAGTAAATTATATGTAGTACTTAGTGTACACATTAAAATACATAAGTATAAATATATGTATTTATATAGAGAGAGGATGCCTCAAAGAAGTTGGGGTGTTCATAATTAACAGAATAAATTATAGTCTGGAGAAGCAATAGGAGAGTAACATTTATCTCACTCTCTGGCTCTAAAGTATGTGCTATTTAAAAAAAACAGCCTCTGGTTGAGAACGCAGTAGAGGAAACTATCTCAAAGGACACTCAGATATTAGTCATGACAAAGACAGAGAAAACATTCAGAAGTCAGGGATATTGGGCAGTTTGTTGACAACACAGAGGGAGGATTTGGGTAAGAAGGAAAAGATAAGGGATTGGGCAAGAATAGACTTCCTGAACAGTCAGAAGGTTAGACTGGGTGGAAAAAAAACATGACTTGAAGGCAAAAGAGGAAAAAAGGAATTCCAAGTAGGTGAGAATCAACACTGGTAATCTCAAAGTAAGCATTTAGTTTTAGTCTCAAGGTCCCCAGTGCTCTCCGCTCTGTGGTATCCAAGTTCCCAGAAGCACTCTACTAGGAAGCCTTCCCACCTCCCTCCTGCCAGGTAGTTAGACACACTTATTTGCAATCCTATAACACCCTATTGCCTATATCTATCATTTAACTCACATTCAATAATAAACTTGGGTTGAATTAATTAATGATTTACTATAACCTGGGTAGACTAGATATAAGAAAATAAACTGGAAATCAATTTAATAGAGAAATGGCATAGTAATTTTGTTTCTGAACTATTTAAAGTAAGGAGTTGACTTTAGATTCAAATAATATAAAATGAAAAATTATTTCTAGTTGGTATTGGTAAAAGAAATATACTTACTGTACAACAAGCTGTTGGCACACAGTTCCATTCTCGGTTATCAGTTCATTCAATTTTAATTCAAGGTGAACTTTACCCTGTAATAACAAAAATAAATAAACTGAGCAGTCTATTTTCTTGACAAAAATACTAATTGGAAGTATATATTTTTCCACATGGTATTCATATTTCATTACGTGCTAACTAAATATTAGTGATCCCTAGCACATGGCTTTGCCCACATTAAATTCCTGTTAAATGACTAATAACCAAAAATGTATATCAAAATCTGAAAGAAGCAGTCAAATGCTTATATCAAACGTGGTACTCAAATCTAAGAACTTTAAGCCCAGCTCAACAAATACTGGGCTGGCCAAAAAGTCTGTTAGATTTTTCCTGTAAAATAAAAGACACATTTTTCATTTTCACCCAAAACTTTATTGATTTGGATATTTTGAGTATCTCAGCTATCTCCCACATGGTTGAACGCTGATAATTTTCAAATAATGTCTTGATTTGATCGCTATCAACTTCAGCTGGTCTGCCTGACCACCATGGAGCAATGTCCAGTGAGAAATCTCCAGCACGGAACTTCACAAACTACTTTTAACACTTTTTATCAGTCACAGAACCTTCTCCATACACTGCATAAGTCTTTTCTTTGCATTTCAGCTGTTTTGTTTTCACGTTTCTTGAATAAAGCATAATATGCAGAAAATGTTGCATATTTTCTTCCATTTTAAATATTATGGCTACACAAAAATTCACCAATTTTGGTAAGATTTTTTTAAGTGCACACTGATTTGACAGCTGTCACAACAGAATCTAACAAATTGTTTTGAATGAAGTTAAAGACAACTAAGTGCTTACTAGAGCCATCTAAGGGGAGAGAACAAAAGCACTTTTTGGTCAACCTATTATTTATGTATCTCAAATATCACGGATTACAAAGATAACACTTGTATTTTAGAAAATTTTGAAATAAAAGCTATTTATAAAATGTAGAATGCTTTTCCCAGAAAATACAAACCATCAATAAGGGCACAGGCAGTATCATTGAAAGACAGAGAAATCATACAATTCTAAAACAACAAAACTAAGTTAAAACTAGTAATGCAATTTGTCAATGCTTTTCTTAAGTTATAGATTTATGAAATATCTACTATATTTTAGGAGGCACTGTGGGAGTGGGTAGGAACTTACAGATGTA